>JAWNNQ010001858.1:0-88605 GCA_035044765.1 Leucophenga montana
AGCGACTGCAGCGCGCAGAAAATTCTGCAGTATTCGACATGTTCGTCGTTTAAATGATGCGGCCAAGCCCTCGACTCATTGGAAAATGGGTCGAGAAGTTTCAACGCTGGAAAAATCAAAATCCTGGCGTCCAAGCTCTTCGAGAACATTCGAAAACGTAGACAGTGCTACTCAGTCTGTTCGTGACAACCCGCACCTTTCGATTCGGAAGTGCGCTGTTGCTTTAAACGTGCATAGATCATCATTGTTCCGCATTTTACACAAAGACTTAAAGCTTCTTAAAGATTTAAAGCAACTTCACACACGTCGTTCATGAAATTTTTCCTGGCAAATTGATCTCCAGGAGAAGTGACTTAAATTGGCCTCCACGAAGTCCCGATTTAACCCCTATGGACTTTTTCCTGTGGGTTTACGTCAAATCTAAAGTTTACGGCAACAAACCGACTTCCCTGGCACAATTAAAAGGAAATATCAGTCACGAAATGGCAACCATCACGGAGAATACCTGCCGAGCCGTCATAGGAAATTATAAAGTGCTCGATTAAATGAATGCCGTGAATGCAACGTTTTACAGTTGCACAATATCATTTTTTAAAAAATAAATTCCCAAAGTGTGCATTTTAATATGTAAAAAACATTTTTTCAATAAACTACTTACTTTTTTTGTTTATCGATTTTTTAAATGTGAACTTGCTTTTGAGACACCTTGTATATAGGATTTACGCCGGATTTGATTTTTAAATAAAAAACTGTTGTTTTTTTGAGAAACTCTTATTGAAACATAAAGTAGACATCATGTGGTTATGTATGGAGTAACACATCGGGTAAGTGACCGCCTCGGCTTTGCTGCCATATCCGCGCTCTTTTCGTGAAAGTTTTCATAACCGTTTTGCATAAATGTTGCGGTATTTCATTGATGCAGCGTGTGGGCTTATTGACATAAACCTGTGACTTCAAAAACCCGCAAAGAAAAAAGTCTAGAGGTGTCAGATCACATGATCTAGGCTGCCAATTCGGGTCACCAAAACGCGAGAGCACACGACCGGGAAATGCCTGCTGCAGTAATTCAACTGTTCTCGTGCTGATGGCATGTGGACCGTCTTGTTGGAACCACATGTCCTCCACATCAAAAACAAACTGGTTAACATTTCACGATAACGAACACCATTCACGGTTTGTGTTTGACCTGCCTCATTTTCGAAGAAAAATGGACCTATACATAATCCAAAAATCTAAAATCGATCACAAAATATTTGGACACAAATTGTCTCTTAAATGTTCAAACTTCTTGATGGCGAACCGGTTTTGTCTGGAAATCTAACGGGACTTTCTAAAAATAGAATACAAACCGTGAACACGTGTTCATTTTCGCAACGAGTACGACGACAAACAAAATTGCATTTCAAAGTGGTCAAACGTTTGCTAGACTGCTCCTGATTAAATTAGTTAAAATGAAGTTTGAAGTTGAAGCTATTTACTTTAATAAATACTTTTTGTGAAATTAATTTGATCAATTAAATCTTTTTTTTCGGATTTTTGATCGATTTAACCCTTTTTTGTGTATTTTGTGAACGTCTATTCTATGTTTACTTAAAGTTTTAGTTGTGTTAACCCTCGTTGCCCCCATTGTGAGTGTTATCACTGTATTTGTGAATGTTTTAAGGTAATAAATGTGTTAAAATTAGCTGCAGAAATTTGCTGATGTGTGTATAATCGTAAATATACTAACGCCGTCTTACATTTCCAAGGTCAGTTTTGCCCAGTTTTGTAAATTTTTTTGCCTATTGTGCTGTTGCTGTTGCTCTGTCTTCGTCTTTCGTGGTTTGCATAACTTTGCAAAACTATTTATTTATTTATTAATAATATTAATTTGGTTTGTTTTTCTCTGTGGCTTTGATTTTGTTAGGTGCTTCTTATAAGTGTGTGTGATTGAATGCCTATATATTTTTAATCTAAGGTGCACAGAGCATGGAACCAACGCAGAAAAACTAAAAAAATTGATTGAAGTTGTACAAGGGAACATCGAAAACAATGGCAACAACATTTCCGAGTTGAGCGAACTATCAAAACGTATTGGCTACATCTGTAAAAGAATTGGAACTTTTTGGGAAAATTACAAACGCAAAAAATCTTCAGTTGTTCAATATCAAGCCGATTGGCTGAATGAAAAGGAAACAATTTTATTAAGCTGTGCTGTGTTTTATTAATTATTATAATTTTAAAAAAGCAGCGAACAAAGTTTCACTTTGATATCTCTACTGTAAGTAGTTCTGGCTGCCGATTCCTTATAAGACTGACTGACTAGTAGGGTTCATTCCGAATCGGTAGATTATATGACAGCTATATGATATAGTGGTCCGATCCAAATTTGGTTAAATTCGGGTAAAAAACACTAAAATTTTGGTATACTAAGAGTTCATTCCGAATTGGTCGGCTATATGGGAGCTAAATGATATAGTGGTTCGATTTTGACGATTTTGACACATTGTCATCTGACTACAGATAGAAGCCTACGACAAAAGTTCCACTTCGATAGCTGCACTGTAAGTATTTTTGGCCGTCGATTCCATACAAGACCGACCACTGTGCAATGATGCCTCCAGCCCAAAATCCACACCAAACAGTGACACGCTGTGGGTGCATTTGTTTCTCATAAGTCACTCGTGGATTTTCTGAGTCCCAAATGCGGTAATTTTGCCTGTTAACGAAGCCATTGAGATGAAAATGAGCCTCGTCACTAAAGAAGATTTTGTCTTCAAAATCGGCATTTTCTTGTTGTTGTTTTTTAACAATGCCCTATGAGCTATTTACCCGATGTGTTATTCCATACATAATCGCATGATGTCTACTTTGTGTTTCAATAAAAGTTTCATAAATTTAAAAAACCGAAATAAATTGGAACCGGTACAGAACATTATACCGAAACACACGATTCGGTAAGTATCAAAACCGGATCCAAAACATACATATATTTCGGCATTATTCTCTGGTTTTTATGGGTCTATTTGCAAAGGTCACATCATATAGCTCCCATACCAACCTAGTCAAAGTACATTAAGTATAAAAGTACCAGAATTTGTTAAATAAAACACACAGTTTTCATTTTTTCATAAAAATGTCTACCTGTTTCATCAACGGGCAGATTAGTAGCAATAACAAGATTCCAACTCTAATTTCTACAAGCTATAAGCCTGACGGTGAGCTTGAATATCTGGACCTATTTCATTTAGCAGTAGTGCCATCTTCTTGGGACTGATACTTGAAAGAAAGCTAGATTGGCACCTTAATTTGCGGGAAGAGCAAGAAAAGCCACAGTCGCTATTTACGCGTGTAAGAAGAACATACACATTTGATAGAGCATGGTAACAAAAATAGTACACTGGAGTGTCAATAAGCATTGCACAATTGCTGCTGAAAAACTCTTAACGAGTTGGCTGAGCAGTTTTTTATTACTCTCATATGGGTGCCAGGTGACAAGTATATTGATTGAATGGCATGTGGATGAGGTGGAAACTATCTTCCATTTCCTATACTTGCGCCCTGCCCTCAGAAGAAGACTGAAATTATTCGGAAAGACTAGTCTGAGCTGTCTAATTAATTTCGTATTAGCCTCGGGCTGATTCAGTGACTCTCTAGGAGACGGAAGAGCTGATTTCTGGATCCGCTGAGATATCACAATTGGACAAAAACAGAGCAATTGTGTTGAAGCTCATTTTAGCTTCAACTTCATTTTAGCTTAAACTAAACTTCACTAATTCATTCATTGCACCGGGATGTCATGTCTCAACAGCACTCTGGACTAATTATGAACCGAAGCGGACATCTCAACTCATAAACTTCAATATGAACCGAATCATCGCTTTGACGGGAGTCCGGGAGGTCACTGAGTTCAAAAAGCCAAAAAGCACAACGGTTACATGTTATCCCTATCAGTTCTTTTGTCGTGGTATTGGTGATGTAGAAGAGATATAAATTATCGAACAGCGCCTAAGTGCCTGCTCTAAAAAACACCGCCTATTCCTCATGAAACAATGCTTGAAAGAACTGGAAAGACTGCCAATACTGCCACTGTAGGATCTGGAAAGTTTCATTGAATCTACGTGATGGTTTAAGAGCGCCAAATTAAACCAACTGAGTTAACTTGCGCCATAAAAAAACCAAGACAACTGGCCTCTAACGTAACCTTCATTCTCTAGTACTTTAACTTTAATTTGAAAAATTGAACTTTGCTTTGATTAAAGTCAAATATGCACTTGTTCTTGTTCAAATAGAACGACAGATAAATAAACGAACCAACCAACTTACATCAGTTTTATGTAGTTAGGTTCAATTCAGTTTTGCAGTTCAGCTCCTTGGAGACTATTTGCCATTACACCTGAATAAGTGCACTGCACTGATTGAGCCAAGGAAACGTCAGAGTGCTTTTTTTGTGCAGTGTCCAGTACGAAGCAAGTAGAGTGACCATAATTGTGCACATTTGTACGTGAAAGTGTGCACTCATTCAATCTGCGTATGTACGAATACTCCCACTTGAATTCCAAAACAGAAAAAAAAATAAAAAAATGGAGAAGAAAAATCTGAAAAAGTATAGCAGCAAAACCAAGATGCAGATGCTTAAGTGCACATTTCTATAGCAAAAACATTCTCTCCACTGCTGTTCTATTCGATGCAACTAGATCCACTCACTCTGCAAGTTTGAGTCAAATATTTTCTTAAGCATTTTACTTCTGCACAGATTTAAATTACTATTGAGTGGCGACAATATCAGCAAAAAACAAAAAAAAAAAGGAAAAAATATAAACTTCAAGTGAATGAAAAGAAAAAAACAACAAGTTGAAAGAAAGGTAAAAGCGTTCAAGAATCAGCGGTGAAGCTGGCCATTCTCCTTTGGAGAAGGTGCAGGACATGAAGGACGAAAAGGCTGCAATGTCCGTAGAAGCAGCTACTTAAGTCAACAATAATTTAGCTCGTTCGCAGTTCCTGTTTCTCTCGCTTCGGCATGCTGCAGGGGCAGTTGTCGAAGCACTTGATGTTGAATTGACACTGAGTGAAATTTTCTAGCTTTTCCGTGATTTTCTCCATTACAATTTTTCCTGTCGCTAAATATCTACGAGTATAATACAAAAAAAAAAACAGCAGGTGCTGGCTGAGAGTTTCAAGTGGATTTAAGTGTGCAAACAAGTTGAAAATTAGCGCATAATCAAGTGTATTCGTTCAATGTTCTTCTTTTGTGTATTTGAAAATAGCTTATTCTTTCTTATATTGATTGAATTTACTTTACTGCAAATATTTGTAGTAGTCGTGCGAACAGTTGGTAGATAATACACTAAATAAAGATAATTACTGCATTGAGAATTAATACCATTCAAATATAAAGACTTTTGGAATATATTTCAGCCATACTGTTTAGTTTTTTAATATTTTTCAGCGCATTTATGCCTAAGTTCGAGTTTAGAGTACATGTGTTACTTATAATATATTCGATTAGGACAATTCGAATTCGAATCCGACGTCCATTTAACCCCATCACCTCAGGTTTTTGTAATAACCTCAAAAAACCTCAAAATTCGGGACAAAATTTTAAAATCAAGAAAAATTCAGATTTATAAGTCTTACCATGACTACTTTATGTCATTGAGGTCGCTAAAACCGAATGTTAAGTCTATTTAACCCCATCACCTCAGACTTTTGAGATAACCTCAAAATTCGAGTCCAAAATTTTAAAATCAAGAAGAATTGTAATCTATAAGTCTTACCATGACTACTTAATGTTTTTAGGGTCGCTGAAACCGAAACTGAAGTCTATTTAATCCCATTATAACCGGCTATTTACATAACCTCAAAAAAATCCTCAAAATTTGACTCTAAAATTTTGAAATAAAGTTCTAATCTATAAGTCTTACCATGAGTATTTCTATTGTTGTGATCGCTGAAACCGAATCTGCGGTTCATTTGAACCCATAATCTCAGGGTTTTATGATAACATCAAAAAACCTCAAATTTTGAACCCATAACCAAGGAAATAAATCAGAAAAGCAATCTGTATTAATGCAAAATATCACATAGCTGAATACTCTTCAAAAATCCAAGTACTCAAACGCAAAAACTCCCATAACACTATAACCCTATACAACTCCATAACGCCATAACCGAGGCAATAAATCATAAGGAAACTGTATTACGGGGCTAAGGTCCGTTCATTCCATAAACTCTTCTTGCATGGTCCTGCATCCACGGTACCTCCACGCGGTGACGGCGGGTAACGGAGTAAGCTCGTTATCCGGCTGAGTATATATAAACAAATTTTTTACAAAGGCAAAATCATATTGTATGTAAAAAATATGTTTTATAGGGCCTTCGCATTGGATTCAACATATCCCCTTTTCACTCTGGCAAATGTTCGTTTTCGTTAACATGTGAGTGGCAAAACGCTGTGCGCTTCATTAAAGTATCAACTGTTTGTAAAGTTGTTTCTAAAAAATTTGCTATGATATTGAAAAAAATCGGCTGTTTCATCGAAAAACAAACGTAATTCTTTCTGGGTGCAAGGCAACATTATTCGAGTATGTTAAGAATGTAGAGAATATACAGAATGTTGCCTCTTATGGGAACGTGTACAGGCAACATTCTTTACATTCTCAACATTCATCAAGTATTTTGGAACAATTTCAAACGGAAGACTTCATCCGTTCTTTGAAGATAACTCTAGAACGACCTTCACCATCAATCAAGATCGTTATCGGGTCATAATAACAGATTTTATTATACCTTTTCTAGTCGACATTGGTATGGAAATTTTTTGTTTCGAACAAACCAGCGCCACAGCTCACAAATTCCGAGCAACGATCATTTTATTCTGCCCATTGCCTGCTCTACTTCGAAAAATTGTGGTTTACACTGTCCATAGCGTTCGGCCAATTTAACAGCTCCAGACTTTTTTTCATTTTCTTATGTTTACTTTAGCAAGTCACAGACCCTGGTAGAGTCTTAGACCAATATTCGACGTGAAATAGTTTCTATACAGCCCAAAGTACTTTAAAACAAATATCCAACGTTTAAAATAAACCATTCATCACTTTTTCTTAAGAAATATAATTTTGTTCTAGTTAGTTAAAGGAGCAGGTTATCACAATTCGCATTGCAGAATCCGTTTTAGTTTGTTATTTATTATTTATCACTACTCAAATATACACTATTTCAATGATTAGTTAATTATAGGATTTGGACGCATGTTTGCAGTTATTGGAGCGGAAGAGGAAGATTCAAGAGTGCTGTCAAGTCAGTGGTATCACATGGCAGTGCTGCCAGATTGTAGGTTGGTGCTACCAAGCTCTGTTGAAATGATACCAAGATCTGTTGAAGTGATACCAAAATCGCTACAGTATCCATATAATACCCACAGACCAATTCAGTCTGACGAGAATAATCGATCTATCCATGTCCATCTAGCTTGTGTTTGTGAAGTGTCATGTATGTTATAGAAACTCTATCGTCTGTTCATCTGCTTGCTGTCTGCTGACTAGGAGGTACAGAGCTCATTAAAAAATATTTTGCAATTCAATTTATTGCACCTCATTTTGTTGAAATATAAGCAAACAAATATGCCTACTTTCAAATGGTACAATTATATCAAAACTGTTAGATTTGTTTACCTTGGCAGGACGACTGCAGACTTTGGCTCAACTTTTGATCAAGAATATAAGCACATTTTTTACAATTCATATACAATTACATTCATACGCACAAACTTAGAATACCCTTAGCTCTCCAAAGCAGAGTATATAAAGAGACTGTAATATGCTTTACATGAATGATCTACAGCCATGCCCCTAGAGCAACGAACACCTTCGGGTTTTCATATGGTACACAGGTGAACGAACGCTTTCCGAAATTGTGACTTTGGTAGTGAAAGGTGCGCTGTGTTAAGCTCACACATACATTCACACTTTGGCTTGCTCTCTTTTTGGACAGCCTTGCATTAAATAAACATATACGCACACACACAAATATTAAACTTCTCTTTTTCTCTCATCGCTACCTCATCTCTCTTGCAATATACTAAGAACGCTACCCACGTTCTGAGTTAGACATGGTATAATAATAGAATGCGGTAGCATACGAGTGCGAGCGAGATTGCGTGGGTTACGTTGTGTGCGCTTCGTTTTTATTTTGGTGACTAAGTAATGAGAGCGTTAGTTAGCCCGTAATCGCATTTTACAAGTTACTAAGAAATAGCGGACCTCAGACACTCTCTGCATGAGTTTTATCTTATGCAAACACTTAAATATGTGAAAGTTAAAATGTCAGTAGAATTATTTGGTATAGTAAGTATAACAAGCCTAATCCAACTGCCAATATGTAGCTGCGCATAAAGAGTATTAAAGTTTCGGTTTCCTATCATTGCAACATGTTGCCATATGTTCTCATGTTGTCATTCAATTCTGTACACCATTTTTTGATGTTGATATTGAGAGCAGCCCTGGGCGTTTTTGTTTCAACAAGAGAAAGCCGGAATGCTGTCAAAGCAAAAGATCCGACAGCTATTCATCACAACAGCAGTCATTACACTGACAAATACTGGACAGTTCGAATCAATGTTTCGCCCACAAATCCAGAATTTACTACTTGTCCGATTTGTGTTCTTTTTAAATATTCAAATATCCTATTTGTTGTTTATTATGCACTGCTAATATTTCAAGTTTTTTGTCTCTTTTTTTTTTGATTTAGTTTGTTACATTTGCTAGGGAGCAACAATTCGTTAAACCAACTGTGACAGCTTGCATGTCCTTTTTGCCATTTTTTGTTTTTACTATATATATATATGTGTATATATATATATATATGTGTGTGTATGTCCTTTTTACTGCGTGCGCTGTTTAACAAACAGGAAGCAACAAATTCAACTACTGTTTCCTGTTGCCATTTTTTTTTTGCTATGAATCTAGCTTCCTTGCCCTATGTCTTCTGTCTCCATTTGTAGATACAATACAAACTAATGTAGCTACACATATCCTTGTTTCGTCTTCTATTTGTTGTTTGACTGCATACTGATTTGTTGCCTTTGTGCAGCAAACCGACAACACATGTTACAATGCTGTTCTATGTAGAATCTAGAACGCTTCAAAGTGCAGCATTTTAAAGGCTACTTTCAACATTGCAACTAACTGCGAGTATTTCAGCGCACCTCCATTTTTTACTATTCCAATACAATTGTATTTCGTTCATTTTTATTTCTGCTGCAATATGCTTCTGTATATGTATCTATGTGTGTGTGTGTGTTTGTAGAGTATCTGTGTGTTTATGTGTGTTTACATTTGTATTCTTTTAACTCGATGTCGTTTGAGAAATGTGGCCATGATTCTAATTTCGTATGCAGCACAGATCGTTTGTATTGATATAATATTTTCTGATTTTTTATAATGGTAGCGTATTATACATACGTACGTGTATGTACATCGTCTAGTATTGAGTTTGTATTAAATACTGTTCAAATACTAACTAGCATAAGAACTGCTGCTTGAGTTACATTTGCTGCATTTTAAGTAGCAAAATTCAAACGATGCAAGTAAAAACATAATAAAATCAATGACTTTGAGTGATATTTACACTTAAACGAAAGATATTCAATCTTTGCAACCAAAATTATGCTTTTTAATATTATATACTCGTATACATATATAAAACATCAAAGTTTCGTGTGACATCTATTAAACGAGTAGTTGCCACGCGACGAATCATGAATTTGATTCCGTTTTGATGCTTCGCAGCATACTATGCGGTCTCGTCTCCAGTTTCATAACGGTTGACAAGCGCCTAACTGCAATACGTATCAAGACTAAGTACTGTAACATTAAACCCTAGAGCTGAGCTAGTCAGTGATTTTGTGTAGCAGTGATTTTCGTGACTGCTACTTTGAAATCATCGTGATTTTTAACTGCTACTGCGATCACTGTTAAAATAAAAAGCATAATTTTAACTTTTTTTTTTTAATAATTAAACCAACATTCATTCATTCATAGTCTTCTTAAATCTGAATATCTGAAATATCCTGTTCTCGCCTGAATTCCCAAGATCTTTGTAAGGAGCCCATATCATGTTGCGGGAGCCGAGTGCTTCCGACTATCTATCACACCATTTAATCATTTCTTGAACCATTTTAAGCAAATCCTCTTCAGAAATTGGCATTACAAAACAGTATTATGACAACACCTTGGGTTTTTTTAAGGGGTTTTTTAGTAGTCAAATATCTGAGCGTGAAAGCCAGATATGCTATCAAATCGTTACATACTGACATTTTTTAGAGAAGATTGATTTAAAATGGTATAAGAAATCATTCGATAGTGTGGCAGATAGTCGGAATCATTCGACTCTCGCAACATGATATGGACTTCTTACAAACATCTTGGGAATTGAGGCAAGAACTTGGTATTTTAGGTAGTTACTTGATTTGTATATATTTCAAGTGGCGTATCTTCACTACAATTCTTTGGAAATACTATAGTAAACCGTAAACAGTTTCTGGAATATTTTTTAGGTAACTTTTTCTGTAGAGGATTGAGTTAAAAAGGTACAAAAAACCATTCGAGAGTGTGGGAGATAGGCGGAATCATTATGCTCCCGCAACAGGATATGGACTCTTTACAAAAATCGTGGGAATTGAGGCGGGATCATGATTTATACATAGTCTAGTGCCAACTACTGTTGATTGCAGCGCTCATTCCAAAAACCCAATTGAATATGTACATTCCACATTATCCTTGATCAAGTGATACATCTTTACTACAATTCTTTGAGACTAATTCCATAGTACAGGAAACCGCAATCAGTTTCATAAATATCTTCTTTTTGGTGATATTTTCTGAAGAGGATTGACTTAAAATGGCATAAAAAAAAAAACAAAAGAAGAGATTTCAATGTAGTCATTGGGCTCCCGTAACAGAAGAAATATTGCTTACAAAATCTTACGAATTGCGGCGTGAAGATTGTATTTCAAGAATTCATCGGTTGCTGATTTCATTTCCGATTCCAAAAATTGACTTGATCATATATTTTCACATAGTCCTCTCAGCATTCATCAAGTGCCATATCTTCAGTACAACTAGTAAAGACTAAGGCAATACTATGTGAAACCGCATTGCTGAAAGAGTTGTGTTTTGATGTCATTTTCTAGAGAGGATTGGATTAATAATAAACCTAATAATATGTCAGAAACTAACATTTAATTTTCCACGTCAGTGAAAGAAATGAGATGCTTGCAGAGATAAAAGCGAACGAAGCATAAAGAATTTAAAAAAAGTGCTTAAATAGCTTTATTAAATATGAAGTACTCGCCTGCGAACACTACGTGTATGGTACAATATATTAGTTGAGCGATAGTCAACTGCCTGTGATTCAATCACGGTGAATGAAAAGTCACTTATATCAGTTGCCGCTTGATATTGCAATTCACGGTGTATCAGTAATATACCATGCATATCTTCAACTTGATACTTTGATACATTTTGTGCTGTTAACTCTACATGCATGACATATTACTCAAACGCCGTGAATCACAAAGGCACTAGTACTGAATCACTGATATTTACCATATCGACTAGCAGTTGATATCAGTGATTTTTCAGTCGCCGTGATTGAATCACAGGTAGTGAAATATCGCTCAACTCTAATTAGACCTATTTTTGCACACGCACAAAGAAGAAAGACAACGATGAGTTTTGCAAGGGAATAAAACATTTATACGAGCGCTACCCCAGTTTTTAACGACAAAATTGGAAAGGAAGGAGTCTTTAGACCAACAGTGGGAAAATGTCCGCCAGCAATAAATAGAGTCTAATCGACTTTGCCGCAAGTCGGAATATGGTAATCAATAGCACCACATTTGGACAACTTAACATACTCAAGACTAAGTCCCTTAGTTCCCATCAAAGCGCTCGTAATCAAATTGATCATGTTGTGATATCGACGGTAGGCACTCATATGCGAGCAGTGGAGACATATCTCTTACTCCAAATTCACTACTGTATAAGCTATTCGTTATGTTTCAGTGGAACACAACGATTTCTGCGATAATTGGTAAGAGAACTGTGGAAAGGTCGAGGCAATATACTCTGCATATACATATATATAAGATTTTTTGAAATAACTTTAACTAAACAGCTTTAAAAAGATGTCGACTGAATCTGGTAACTTTCATATATCGCTGAGCCAATTTATCGCTCCGCCTGCAGGTAAATCTAACGTCTTGTTTGCTTGCATTGCACTTAAGAGATCACATTCTCTAGGTTTTAATATACTACTATCGATAAAGTGAACCTCCGATATAATATTTTGATTAGTATACGTCAAGAATAACTTGTTTTCATTTCTGTTTCAAAATAACAAGAAATACTTTAAATGCAATTCTTATAAAATAAGTGATAATAAGATACGATGTTGTATTAATACAAAAAACTAAAAACGTAGCAATTTTGTAGCACTGTTTCAACAACTGACTTGACGTTTTCAATACTAATAATTCACATATTGCCAGATCCCAAGGCTAAGCCTGTGCTACATACAAAACGTTTAAAAAAGAACGTTTCGCTTTACTTCGCTTTATGAAGCCCTCAAAATGAATGCACATGTTCACATACAATATTTGACAAGTATTTCTATTATGCTGCAGTTGCTGAACTGCTGAACTGTTTGTTCAGTGCAGTCCGAGTTCAGCCTAAATAATCCCTTCCAACAAAAATAAATCCATGGAAGTTTGAACGCCACGCGGTATGCTATACAGAAAACAAAAAGTAGTCCTCGTTTGCATTGCGAACGTTTCGAAATAAATTGAAAATCGGTGCCAACAACTCAATGTCCTGTATGCACATACAGAAACACACACACAAACACACATACAAAGACACACATATAAATATATACACATAACTTGCTATTGGATTTTGTTCTTCCATTTTTACCTCTTTCACTTTTTTGTTTTTGACGCCATTTTGTCATCAGAAAAAGTTGCTAATATTTCTCTGTTGCTTTAGCCTCGTGGATTTGTATTCGTTAATAGTCGAAAAAATAAACTTCAAATGTAGTCCCATAGTTACGAGAATTGTTTATCTTCTGACGATTTTTATACCATTTACACATAGTATGAAATGGTTTTATCAGTTTGTCTGAAAGTTTGTAACGCAATATTTGAGGTGGCATCGCGAACTCCATAAAGCATATAGTATATGCTTGATCAGCTCGACGAGACTAGTCGCTCTGTTCAGCTGGATTTTGTTGGGTGTTAATTTTTTAACCTATCCAGTTGTAAATTTTCACTTAGACTTATTGCGATCATATAGAGCATCCATATTGATAGGCCACGCCCACTTTTTGGGGTAGCACTCATTCAAACACACTGCGCACTTTTGACTCTTTATTGCAGTAAATATAAACTGAAAAATATAGATGGTAGCTTCTAATGGATGAACGCGTTACGTATATATCAATGGCTGTAATCCCCCCACTTTATGGGGCGGGCCCCCATAAAAATTCGCTTTTGCGTTTTTTTATGAAAAAGAGTTTTATTGCAGTCAATAGCAACTTGAAATTTGCTATCATAGCTTCATATATACGAAATCTTCACATAAATATCGAAGGAGGTGTCCCGCTCACTTTTAGAAATCTGTTTGAACGAACAAATCGCGGAGACTATAAGATAAAGAGACTTCGAATTTGGATATTTAGACTCTGCTTTTCCTAACGTTTCAGCTAACTAGTGTGAATGCACATGCCAATCCCCTTTAATAGAATAGGACCCATACAAACCTGGCCTCCATTTTTAAGTTTTCGTAAGTAAATTTTAATGGTTTTGTTGTTAATTACGCTATAAATGTTTGTAAATCCTTATAAAATAGAAGATATAGTTGCAGATCGGGCCAGCCTCCATACAAACTTGCTATCCATTTTTAAGTTTTTGTAGCAATTTGTTGTATTTTTTTCTAAATTCCGCCGGATACCAAATATTTCATATCATATGTTAATCCTTAACAATATTCCATATACATCCAGATTGAACTGCTTTAAGGGGTAGTTGCATGCAATTCTGCTTCTCTCTGCCTCTTATTTTTAATAAATTCTAATTTTTCATCAATTTTAATAAAAGTATTCCACATATGTCCAGATCGGACCACTAAATAATATAAGCTATGGTACATATAAGCAGCATTTAATAGGGTAGAGAGTACTTCGAAGTCGGGTAAACTCGTCTACAGCGTTCTTTCTTCTTTTCTTTATAGTACTCAACTTGAAACTTTGTGTGAATGGTATTAAAAATTCGGTTCTATCGAAAACGTTGGAACGTGTTCGAAAATTCTTTTAATTTATCCTAACATTGACAGGTGCGCACGTTCTGTTTGGTATTTATTAGTTTGGAATGATGGGACTGGAACTACAAGTCAAGCCATGGTCATGCAACCGAAATTTATCATGTCATATTTAAAACCAACCTCAAAACTAAACAGATTTCTACAGAATGTGATAGGAAAGTTAATATCCGCACGAGAGAGAAAGTAATGTTCTAAGCACAAATTTGTCATGAATGTAGATGTCCATAAGTTGTAAAATAAATAGTTTCCAACTTTTTGTAACACATTCATTTGCTATATTATATTTTGGCACATCTCTGTTAACTCAAATAGCTCAACTATTGCCTAACTTGCCTTTCGCATCCCTTTTCCAATGTCACGAATCGTTATAAAATACATTGAGAATTGAAAATGTCTGCAATTACTTTTTCTGCTCTAAGTACATATAGAGAGCATGATCTTGGTGTTTAACTTCGAGTGCGTAAATTAGTTTCCTGTTTCAAATATTAGCTATTACTATGGGCGTTTTTGGTTTTCAACTGTAGTATTTTTTTACTCCCTTAAAACTACATTTATGTTTCTTTGCCGCAACTCTTACACAGTCATGTCTCATTGCATGCCTTTTGTGTCATTTACTCCTGACATTTATGCTGACACAAGCGCACTGATGATATGTACTTCATCATTTCCGTTGACAAGCTAAGTCAAAGTGGATACTACTCTACTCATTCACAACATCACACATACTCCGACGAACAGATACAAATATGAGAGCTGTCAAAAAAATTGCAAGTCTTGCACTATGCTGCAATGCAGTAGTAGAGTAGAGCACATCAAAGCGAATGCAATGTACTTGTATTAACCTAATCCAACCCAGCCCAATTTCAAGTAAACATTACATGTATCTATGTCTGTACTTACAGTCCACACTGACTTTAATGCGCTTGGAGACAGTCGGTGGTACTCCATTTGATGCAATGCACAGATATGCGCCCATGTCCAGACGTGAGATGCGCCAGATCTCCAGAGTGTCACCTTCCCATTCATTGACTGTGAAGCACAAAAAAGGAAGTATTAATAAATGATGGATTCTGTTGCTTTCTGCAGAAAAAGCGCAAAAAGGTGACTGGAACTATTTATTTACTCACCGATATGATTCTTATTGATGGATATGCGTGAGTTATCATCACGTTTCCATTTGATAATGGGTCTGGGACTGCCGCTGGCACGACAACGCAACGAGATATTTGCTCCCTCGCGCACAATGACATCACTGGAGCTTAGCGAATCGTCAATGTTGGGCGGCACTGTTTTGGAAAGAAGCAAAAAATCATTTTAAATTTTATTTATTTTGTTTTTTTTCTTTGTTTTTTTTTTTTTTGTCTCCACAAGAGTTAATTGATTATGCAAAACAAATTAAACTTAAATTACATAATTAATTTAAATTTTAATGCACTTATATATCTGCCATCACAGTCTGTCGATATCAATGCGCGACCACCAACGATTTTGACGAAGCCACAAAATGAAGTGAAAAATAAAAATACAACAAAATATAAAAAAAATGAGACAGTCAATTGTATTCGACTTCGAGATGCCCTGCCTCTTATCTAACAAGCTTTAATTTAAAGGCTGGTACGAGGCCTACATTCTATAGCGCTCTGATCTGAACTTTCATGGGCTATTTTTTTAGTATTGACGATATACTAGGTCTTTCGCAAAAGAAACAGGACTTTTTAAAAATTTATAGAAAAAAGAACTCTAAGCTGGGTGTATTTTGGCATAATGGTTACCTTTTAAAGTGTGACATTTTGATCTGACGAGAGAACATTAGTCTATATATAAGTATAAGTTTCAAGTTTGAGCACTAAACTAAATAATTTGGGGACAGATTTCTATGGAGCTACACCTCTTATATTGATCCGATCTTGATCTATGCGGCATATTTTAGTAGGATTTATGTTAGTTACACCAAATTTAGCGTTCCTAGCGTAATAAACAACATAACCAAAAACATATTCTTACAAAAACTTACAAATGGGGCAGATTTGTATGAGGGCTACCCCTAATGTATGGCATGCTCATATAATACTGAAGAGAGTCTAAATACCCAAACATGAAGACTCTATCTCTTCTAGTTTCCAAAATCTGTTCGTTAAAACAGATGGTCAGATGGACAGACGGCCATGTCTATATCGACTCCTTTTCCAGTGATGATCAAGAATATATATACTTTCTAGGGTCCGCCATGCCTTCATCTGCCTTTTACATACATCTGCACAAACATAATATACCCTTTTACCCTATGAGTACAGGGTATACATGTGAACGTACCATACTCACTGGAAAACTATTGATAGTCAAACTATCGATAGTTTTTTTTAATGATAGTCGAAACTATCGTCACTACCGATACTACTATCGTTTTACTAAAAAAAAAAGGCTGCTGTTGTGGACTGCTTTGTACGTTGAGTGTTCACAGCTCAGCTATAAACTCGGAAGAAGTTTTACAATTACAATTTGCTGACAATTCGGTTTCCAGCAATTTTGCTGCCTGATCCACATTGTTGCTGGTTCGAATACCTTCTTTCTTGAATTGTTTGTCTCGGGACTGTTCGGCTTTTATAAGGAAAAAGCCGATATTATAGCCGATTAATCAGATATGTATACATCTCCGAGTCTTCCAAAGTTTTCATATTACTTTTCATGGCATTTAAGCTTCTATAAAGATCATACGAAATTTGAATTATTAGCGAAATCGTGACAAACTTACTCCGTGATACCTGAGTAGTAGCAGTGTCGAATGAGGTAAATAAGTCTAACTAGTTTTTTTAAATTTCTCTATCATCCGCTGTAAGTGGCTAAGGTACCATTGAAGTAATTAAAAGCAACGAGAGTACAGAGCATGCAGTGAATATCCGATATTTTGTGACCAGTGGTCAATATCTTCCAGTAGTTTGTTAGTTGACAATAACGCTGACCTTAATTTGAACTCGCTTGTGATAAAATGGCATGTTACAGTCATTTGATTGTGATATCCACTCTTCGCTTTTTTGTGGTGCAGTATTCCACGCTACTAAAAATAGTTACTAACTTATTTTACATACCATTATACATGCTTTTAACTAGCTTATTCTTTAAAGTGGGTCCTCTGCGAAGAGTATACTGAGTGCCTAAACAGTGTACGAAATCCCGTAAGCCTTTGTCTTCAACTATTCGAAATGGTTTGTTTTTTCGATAGTATTGTTGGTGAAAAAAAGTTATCGTTAGTGCCGGACAAAAAAGTATCGATAGTACTTTTTGTTGGTTTCGATGCTCTACTTCGTATTATAAATATGTTACCAGAAGTAATCACTCACTATTTTTTAATACGTTTTTTGTGGTTTTTACGTTTGTGGTTAATTTCGCACGTTGCAGTTGATGTTGCTTCGAAGAATTTTTGTTTTGATCAAGTATTGATTGATTTAAAATCCATGCATATGATCTTCTTTCACCAATATTAGTTTGAAGATTTTTGGTTGTCAGTAATATATTTTAGGAGGAAAATCTTCGTTTGATTTCGGTGTTTTATAGTTTTTGATGTTTTCGATTTAGAAGCCATCACCCTTCGCCGATGCCGATGATGATGTCGATGGCATTGGTGTATCATTAGATTTCGATTAATTCTTAATAAATTGATGTTCCATAAATTTCTTTAGTAGCCCTTTACGTTTCTTTGGCGTCTTGGCTGTCGTCTCATCACTTTTGACGTGTTTAGGTGGAGAGTTTTTCAATTGGTACATTTGCGATTTACAAAATTTAGCACAAAATTCTTGGTAAGCCTTTTTCCATTCGGCGTCTTCATCAGCATTGTTTTGCATATTATTATAAAATGTGTCTTGCTGTTTCGCAATGCGTTCTTCCAGTTCGTGTTTCAGCTTTCTATAAACGCGTGTTGTTATCAAATCTTCATCTTGTAGTTTCTGTAGCTCCGAGTGATTTTCATCGATTTCGGTTAAATCGCTATAAAAATATCGATAGTACTATCGATACTTTTCCAGCTCTAATCCACACTATGTATTGGGAGTATGACCATACAAGCCAGCCTCATTTTTGAGTTTTTGTCTAAAAGACTTTGTGTACTGTATGTTAATTAAGCTAGAAACGTTAAATTTAGTGTAACTAGAAAAATAATCAAAATGATCAAGAATATACAGTAATATACTTTATGGGATCTACGAATGTGAGCTAGACTTCTTGTGAGCGTAGCACGGTGAATGCCATATATGATCATTTAACGATTACAGGATGTCTACATTCTCAATTTCGCGTTGATATTTCAAATGCTACGGAACCAGTTTGCATCAGTATAGATAAATGTGCAAACAGACATTCGTACATGGATCGACCAGTTCGAGTTATTGAACTGATAAAGAATACTTATGTACTTTATGGGGTCACTGACTCTGTTGCTAACTTTGCAGAATTAATGTCATACACTGATGGTCATAGGTTAGACGCACCAACTTTCTTGTTAAACTGTTCTATTTACTATCAGGCATGTTGTCCAAAATAATTTTCTTATCAAGGTTCGAATCTTGTTCGAAAAATATCTGCACATAGTTGGTTGATTTGCGAAAACTTAACTGTACATTCGGTTGGTCATTGAAATAGACGCACTTCACGTTTCTAAGTCTTAAGTTAACAAGCGCAATTATTTTAATTAAATAAAAACTAAAAATTAATATATCAATTGTTTTCGAGCAATTTTTTAAGAAAAAAAGAGAAAAGCCACTGTATTGCGCTTATTGGAACGTCATAAAATTGACTTCTACCTCTCAAAAGGACTATCGAATCGAAATATTGCCAAACAGATAAAGCGCAGCGCCAGAACTGTTGACAGATATTTAAAAGATCCGAAGGTATATGGAGAACACTTTAAAGTGCGAAAAAAATAGCACTAACTTCCCGAGCAGAACGTAAAATTGTTCGAATTGCTTCAAATTCCACTAAGTCAGCAGCTAAGATTAACTATTTAGTCGGAGTAAACGCAAGCTTTTCAACTGTTCAGCGTACAAGCTGAAATGCAAAACATTTTAAGCGTCTAAAAAACAGAAAAAACCACCTCTGAATGCTACTATACGCAAAGAAGAACGGCTTCAACGTGCGAAAGAATACAGGACGTGGACTGTTCAATCTCTCGCACTCGTTCAATCTCTCGCACTCCACTTAATGATTGGCATTCGGTTGGCTTTACTGATGAAAAACGTTTCAATTTAGATGATCCTGATGGCTTTCAATACTATTTTCATGATTTGCGAAAAGATGCGCTGTATTTAAGCCGCCATCACAGCCAAGAAGGTGGAGTCATGGTGTGGAGTGCCATCACGTTTTATGGAACAATTGATTTAATTTTTATTGATCAGAAGATGAACGGTGAGCGCTTCAAAGCATTGTTGGAGTCAGTATTTTCAAAACTAAACGATCTTTTCGAACCAATTCCATTGATTTTTCAATAAGATAATGCTCCTATTCTAGCTTGGAGCGAGATTTCGCTGAGTTACATAGATTCCCCTGTATCATTCTATGAAGGACCGGATATATGAAGTTATCACGTACAAAGGAGGCAGTACTTATTACTGAAATTATTTTTTCTTTTTTTTTTTTTGTAAGTCAAATATTTACACTAAAGCCCAATACTGAGATCGATGAAAATTTTTGATAATAAAATTGTTAATTATTTCTGAAACAAAAAACAGTGCTCCCAAATCAACATGAAATACTATAATCAGATATTTATTAGGTGAAAAGTCCATACATTTTGATTTTTCTTTGGGTTTTTCTGACGGAGATACAAAAGGTCACACTGTTTGTCGCCTGTTTTTTGAATACATAAAGTATTTTCGGTAGCAAACGTTTTTGTTAACCGAGTACTCGATGAAAAACTGTTCGTGCCGAAATTTTTTAATTGTTGTTTCACAATGTTTTTTATACATTACAAATAGCATTTTTTTTTGTTTGGCTCGTAATGGCAAAAATAGATTTCAATCAAAAGTATCGTTAAGCACGTTTATAAATAGTTTAATTCACAATTTAATTCACTGTTTTTTGCACAACAATAAGAGCTATCACTAAACTCTTGCATCTATTGTGTTTTGAAATAATCCGTTCTAGCAACAATAATAACAATAAAATCAATGTTAGCATATCATGAAACCATTTAAAGTTCAATCGTTGTGTTATTTTAGTATGTGTTTATATTAAATTGTTTTATTTGTGGTTCATAGAGCAATTGTTTTCACTTGTGTTCGTCGCTAAATGTTTTTGTAAGTGCAAATAAAAACGTAAAATACAAACATTAAATATTTAAAAAATAGGTTTTTAAAATTTTAGTCATAAAATATTTTTAGGTAGAAACTTTTTGTTAATTTTAAATTTTCACTTTCACATTGTTGTGCAATGCAGTAAATTGAAACTGTGAATTAATAAGAACGTTTTTGGCATTCCAAAATCAAGAAAGACGTGTTTGCTGGTATACATGAAATGAATCTGCTCAAAGATAAAACATTCCACAGTTCCACAGTTCCACAGTTGAGTTGCTTATAAGTATAGGGTGTTCATTTTTAGACGTGAGGTTTTCAAGAAAAAATAAAACGCATATAATTTAATGTTGTGGCCAAGAATTTAGCTTTATTATAAATATAAGGATTTGCCATTATGTTTTAAAAATGATTTCGGGAAAGTGAGCTCGAATAAATTCCAGCCGAGAGGCCCAATTTTCGACCAGTTTTTGCAGCAATTGGGGCCGTATGTCAGCAATAACGCGCCGAATACTCTCTTCTAAGGCGTCAAAATCGTCTTGGGCATTTCTGCGTAGACAAGCGACTTCACATAACATACACAAAAAATAGTCCAGCGGTGTTAAATCGCACGATCTTGGAGGCCACGCCACAGGCTTACGACGCGAGATAATGCGCTCACCAAAAATTTCCTTCAATAAATTGATTGTTTCGTTGGCTGTATGGCATGTAGCGCCGTCTTGTTGGAACCAAAGGTCGTCCACATCAACAGTTTCCAATTCAGGTACGAAAAAGTCATTAATCATGGCTCTGTAGCGTTCCCCATTGACCGTAACATTAGGGCCGGCTTCATTTTTGAAGAAATATGGACCAATGATTCCCTCTGCCCATAGAGCACACCAAACAGTGACATTTTGAGGATGTAACGGCGTCTCAACAATGGCTTTATTAACGTACCCATCAAAATTTTCTTGTGAAAATCGGGATCGGTGGCCATCTCATTTTGGGCCCATTCACCGAACGTTTTGCAAACGTTGTTCCGAAGTAGATGTATTCATTATGAAATGGCAAACCAAACTGCACATAAATCAAATGACAGCTGCCAAAAAAAAACAGCTGCCGAAAACAGTGTTGCCAGATTGAAAACCACACGTTCTAAAAAAAACCATCCTTTAGTAAAACTACGAACTATAAAAAATAATGGGTAAACAATTATATTTACTATTCTATGCATGTCCAGTGATCGAACCAATCGACCATAATCTAGAAATAATTTTGTATAGTATGGGTTTATGCGTTTGTTGTTATTGTTATTCTTATTGCTATTTGACCGCGCGCCAAACACAATAACTACAAACAGATAGACAGTCTCCAAAATTATAGTTAAGCGCATACAAAGTAAAACATAATATCTCCTATCTAATTGGCGTTCTAAGAGTCTAATCAACTTATAACTACATAAGTCCACGCATGGCTTCGTTTAATACACACTTATGTTTGTCTGCGTTTATATTTCAAGTAAAACCTAGGTGTGTACGATTCGTTCTGTGAGTGTCGAATGCTTAAACCTTTTACGCACAAAATTATCTAACAATTTTGATATAGATTGTGTACATCCGCAAAAAAAATCTGCTTGCCGATTTTATGTTCTGTCATAGTATTGCGCAAATTGCTTTACTTTTTTAACAGGCGTAAAAATGTGACTTTCACGAACCATTTCTTAAATTCACACTTAAATTTTTTAAAAATAATCTCGGTGACTTGAGTGACACTACCTACAATAAAAAGAGAAAATGTTAACTTCGATGGAACCGAAGCGTCTACACTCTCTACACGCCTTCACTCCGTTTTTAATGTGGTTAGCTAAGAACTATGTGACGCTTCCGTTCATTAGAGTTTTAAATTAATAACGAGTTTCAAGTTCAAGGACGAAATCTATTGCTATCTAGTATATAGTCTGCAGTTCGCTTTGTGCAAACTCTATTCCTTTCACTGTCCATTAAAATTAACAGTCATATGTACACTAATACAAAAATCAGGATTTCCGTTCTTGAATTGATCCATAGCGGTATCAACAGTATGGTGAGTATGGATGTTTTAACGTGATACAAAATTCTTGGTTCAAGAACTTTTTTATCAAACCAGAAATGGTTTAATTTAGCCATATTCAAACTTGAATTAAGAAACTAATTGGTTTGATTTGAGTACTTGATTCAAGAAAATTTAGTATGAATCGTACTCTGAATTTTTAAATACGCCTTCGGATAAAAAAAAGAATTTCAAACCTAGTGATATTTTCAGAATGGTCTTGTTTTTTTTTTTCTGTGTAGAAGTTTCATTTCAGTACTTTTTCTGATAATCATAACTGAGCCTACAAAGTATGTATATTCTCTAACAGCATCGGAAGACAAGTCGATATCCAACTGTCCGTCTGTCCATAAAACAGTCTGAACGAAAATATCTAGGAGACAAAAAGTTATAGAGACTTCTTCTTTTGTCTCTTCAGGTAACTAGTATTAAATGAAGATGCCAAACCCAAGTGGTTCAAACCTAGATCCCATTTTTAAGTTTTTGTATGAAAACTGTTTTGGTTTTGCTGTTTATTATGTTAGAAATACCAAATGTACCTAACGTAAGTGTGAATAAAATATACCGCATAGGTCCAGATCGAACTCTATAAGAGGTAGGATTCTAACAAACTTGTATACAAGTTTTTAAGGGTTTGTATAAAAATTTTTATTTTATTCTTAATTAAGCTTCAAATGTCAAATTTGGTGTAACATGTGCCAATTCATTTATGAACAGATTCGACCACTTCAAGGGGTAACCCATGGGTTATATAAGGAGCCATTCAAGGTATCTCGAAGTCGAACACTCTCGACTACATCGTTTATACATGTACGAAATCTCATCCATCCGCGTCGAATAGTTATTGAGGTATGACAAATTTGGTTATTCTTTTGTATAAGGGCTTGGCACCGAACATATTTTCAGAGGATTTTACATCTATTGGTTTTTCTCTTATAGAGCGGACGCGTATACCTAAACATCCCTCGGAAATCTGCATATATATTTATGAAAACCTAATGAAGGTTCCCGCAGTACTTTATGAGATTGGACCTAACATTCAGAGATGCACGGGATGCGACTTCAATTTATATATGTAAAGATTAATATAAAAATTAACTACAGTTACATTTTTTTTTGCACCGATAAGTCAAGCTCTTGTCAAATTTTGTGTTTTTGCGATAAAAATAATATGGTTGCCCGATTCGCGAGTAGTACCAATCGGTAAAGTACGAATCGGTAAAGTACCAATCGGTAAAGTACCAATCGCGTAATTATGGGTATTGCAGTAGGTATTCCTGTACACTATTTTTAAACTCAAACGTGAGTTCAGGTCTTCGAAACTTTCTTATGTAGACTCAGAGTCTGCATGTTCCTATGCAGACTCTGCATACCATATTACTTTTTAGTCTGTCTCCGTATTTACTGCAAGTTTTTGGTAATGCAGACAGAACGATGACTAGTACTGGGCATGGTGGTATGTGACATCCAAAATGTTGTTCTTATCCTGAGCAACTTTGAAGGTTTTAAAGTCTCCGAAATATTATTTTTCAAAGATACGACGGACAGATGGACATATCCTTAGCTATTCAACTACTAATCAAGAATTTATTTAATTCATGGGGTCTGCCACGCCTGCTTATACCTATAACATACATTTTCACAAACTAAATATACCCTTGATGTGCCAGTGATTGGGATTATTTATAATATTCGGATTAAGCCAGTAACTTCAGCTAGGAATGTTAATTACTTTTGCATTTAATATAAAATAGATTCAAATATTTCATTGAAATTAATGCAAAATATATTATTTAATCTACCAATTATGCATTACTAATTGTCTGCTGTAGTTGTTAACAGTAGTAATATCTACATTAAGCGCATTTATTGTATAAAAATGTTTATTTTATAGCCATATATCAATGGATCAAGTAGCACTTCAACTATTTCCACTGTTCGCAGTACTGCTAGTTCGAGTATTATTATTTCAGCTATATCAAATCAGGTACGTTTGGTTGATTTACTATATTACATTTAAATGTTTGCTTTACAAGATTCCTTTTTTTTCAATAA
The DNA here is from genome assembly GCA_035044765.1 of Leucophenga montana. Lineage (NCBI taxonomy): Eukaryota > Metazoa > Arthropoda > Insecta > Diptera > Drosophilidae > Leucophenga > Leucophenga montana. Next base: position 24,758 of record JAWNNQ010001858.1, read on the forward strand.
CTCATAACTACCAGGATTTATTGAAAATGTACAAACGCGTTTGTTCAATCTCCACAAATTTTCATTTGATACCTACTATTTTTTAGTGAAAAATAAAATTTTACAATAATGAAAGCACTGAGCTGAGTAAACACTGAACACGATTATTCTTTAAATTAATTTTGGAAAAAGCGAGTGAAAACGTTAACTTCGGACCGAACCGTAGCTTCAATACTCTACACAATACTCTACACAATACTCTACACATCTTACTGTCAAGTCTTTTAATGGTATAGGTACAACATAGAACCATCATTCCACATTTTTAAAGTAGTTAGCTCACAAAATTAGAAAATTTGACCAATGAAACCAAAAAGGGCGGTGGGTTTGTATGAGTGCTACCTCTAAAAGTAGGTTAGACATGCCTATTAATATACACAAGTGTTCTCCTTGCGGTTGAAATTCAACCTATATAACGACAATACAATACAATTCAGTACCATTTGATAATGCTGAGAGTGTTAAATATAACAAACATGTTTGGCTCAACATAAGGCTGGCCCATATGAGTGTATTCGCTCTCTTGTGTGTTCCTTTAATGCTGAGAGCGTTAAGTACGACCAACATGTTGGATTCAACATGTTGCAATCGACACACGCTCGGATAAATACACCATCTCTTTTAAAATGTTACCAACAAGCCACGCTCAAAACTGATGCTCGCCAATATGTTGACAAGTCCGTCTGTTGCGGATTTCTATTGCGCCACTCACTTTGTCCTTTTTGTTGTAATTTTTTAACAAATTGAGAGAACTGAGAGAGGGAGAGAGCTCAGGTCTTTGTGACTGGCCGAGGACGTTACCTCATTTCTACATACCTTAGACACAATACTTTAGAAAAAAATTACATTTGTGCCCTAATTCCAGCCTTTAAAAAAAAAAAGAAAAAAAAAAGAGAGGAAATGCGAATATGTTGGGTTCAAGGTGCGTAACAAGAGTGTGAACGTTTTGCACTTGCCTATTTATATATAGATATATGTGAATCTTCCGTCCAACAGAAGCAAAATATCGAATTTCAAGTGAATATTGACTGCAGTAAAAAGGTTTTCATAAAGAAAATCGAAAAGTGTTCGGTGGATTTGTATAGATAGATATGATACATGTTCAGCCTTAGGGTAAGTCTCCATACCCGATTTCAGATCGATATCTTAAGTACTGAGAAACAAGTTTTGATTCACACAGTTAGGAGACAGACAGGCAGGCAGATATGGTTAGTTCAAGGCGACTTCGGATCAAGAATATATATACTTTATGGGGACTCCGATGCATTACAAACTTCGTGACAAAATTATAGTACTAGTTACACTACGTGTGAAGAGTATAAAAATATAAGTGGAAAAATTAGCAAACATTTTTTAATTGAGCCTGCTTAAAGGCATATTTTTTTTATTTGCAGAGCGTATTTGTACAGTATTGTTTGCGAAAGTTAAAATTGTTTGTGCAAAAGTTAAATATAAATTCATACATTGTGAAAAATAATTAATTGATAATATCACTTTGGACGGTAGTCCATGCAAGTGATGAAAGCACACCTCACTGTGGCTGCACTACATTCAGAAAATATTAAAATATACAATATTGGTCTACTACACTCGCCGAAAGAGAGCGGGTTAAAAATACCCAACCACAAGGGGTATTGGAACACGTGGGGGTTCCAACGCCTCAAAATTATCATAACATTACACAATAAAATGTATTATCAATTTGACTGAAAGTTTGTAACGCTTTGAAGAAGGTATCGTAGACCCAATAAAGTATATACATATATTCTTGAACAGCACGATGAGACGAGTCGATATAGCCATCGACTTTTATATGTGCGTTTGTGAAAGCCTTTTTTTCGTTAATCTTTTAAATGTTGGTTTAACAGTAGGTATGAATACTTTTTATAACCATAAGCTACACAAGCTACATGAAAATGGCAGCGATTTAACAAATGAAAGATATAGCTCACATACAAAGATACTTTGTGTTTAATTGGTTGCATCGAACATGTTTGAATTGAAGCATCCATTTAAAATTTTAAAATTTTAAAGCAAAGGGCAAGTGTATTTAAGTTTTTGGTGAACTGGAACTTGTCTTTGAGATTGTGGATGTATTAATTAAATCTTCTTTTTCAATGAATTGTATTCAAATGAGCTTTCATCGGTCCATAGAACCTTTTGTCAAAACTATACTGGCTTGTGGAGATGCGCCTTAGCGAAAGCTAATCGTTTGACTTAGTTTTCATTTGATATGTACGAAATCTGCCTTGCTAGGTAAGTCTTGAAATTTGTTTCCGCAAGCGCTTCGCTGAATCGTCCATACATTATTTGAAGCCTTGGATGACTTTCTTCATTCACCTGCAGCATCCTTAGGCTTTTATTGAACGTCTGCCTTAAATATGCTTAGCATTCTACTTCTTCATTGGAAGTGGTTTTTCGTTTTGCGCTTGATCACGCCAAACTTTCTACGACATTTTGATATTTAAATTTGTTTATATGATAATAAACTGTTTGTTTTCTTTCGATTTTCAGTTGTCTGACATGAAAGTGTGAGGATTTTGCTGAACTCCACGGAGTTATACTGCCATACATAATAAACTGTTTGACGCGATAAAATGAATTGAAGAGAGCAGGGTCAGTTGACGTTTACTTGCAAAAACACATGCAAAAACTTAAGCTTTATTTTTTACTAGTTTTTTTTTTACTTAATATTTTGGCATTTACTTACCCACAACATTTAGATAGCCAAATTGAGTTTTCGCAGTCACAGTGTTAATCTGGCACATATAACGTCCCTTATCCTCTTCGTGAACATTATTGATATGCAGATACCAGGTGCGATGTCTATCGTGCTTGTCGTGCGTGACACTTATTCGTGGATTACGCGTGATCACGTGATTGTGTACGGTTAAAATGGCTGACTGTTCAAAGTGCATCCAGGCCACCTGAAAAAAAATGAAATGATTATAATTAAAACAATGAAAATAAATAAAAAAAATACATAGAAACCAAGAAAAAACGATAACTTCGGTGGAACCATCCATGTTTAAAGTGGTCAGTGCAACAAACAAGAAAGATAACTTTTAGCCACTCCAAATTATGTTTTGTCAACCGCACTTTAAAGGATAGCCACCGTACAAATCTGTCCCCATTTTTAAGTTTTTTTTATAAAAATTATCTTAGTTTTTTGTTAATTACGACGGAAACATTTTCTGAACGTAAATCCTAATAAAATATTACGCATTGGTTTAGATCGAACCAGTATTAATGGTAGCCCCTATACAAACTTGAAATTTTGTTGTTTTTGTTTCGTCAATCTTTACAAAATATTCCATGTAGGCCCAGATCGGACCACTTTAAAGGGTAGCCACTGACGAACGTGCACCCGTCTTTAGATTTTGTGTATACAATTTTTTGGATTTATTTTTAACTAGTTGGTGCTCGGTGCGTTCTCCAGCCAACGCCCCCATTCCCCTCGCTCTTCCACAAATGTCCCCTGAATTCCGCAGCTAGTACCATGCGCGTTGCTGCCCTTCTCCTACCATTTTCCCAATGCTCCCTTCCCTTAACTGCACTAGCTGGGATTCGGTGCTGCCCCATTATATATTATATAGATATATATCGTTATATATTATAGCCTATGTTATATTCTGATGTATAAGCTATAACATTATAAAGTTTTGTCCAAATTCGTTCAGTAGTTTTTGCGTGAATAAGTAACAAACATACTTATAAACGTATGTCCAGATATAAAACACTAAAAAATATAATCTATGGTAAAAATATGGAGCCTTATGCAAGGTACATGGTATTCCGAATTCGAGCACACGCGCCTGCAACGTTCTTTGTTGTTTCAAATATTTAACAATTTTATACTAGTCCATGACTAGCCTCAAAAATTGTTTACCCTATGTTTAGCCTAGTTTTAAATATACGAGTTTGTATATATATTATATGTAGTTTGTATAAAGCAAAATTTCAGTTCAAATAAAAACCTAAGAAGAAAAATATGGTGTCTACTGGGCATGAGCACATGTACTATAGCTCACAAACATCTGAGCTCTGTTTATCTCAGTTCTCTTAATTTGTTAAAAAATTACAGAGAGTCGAAGTGAATGGCAGCAAAGAAATAAGCAACAGACGGACTTGCCAACATGTTGGCGAGCATCTGTTGAGAGCGTGGCTTCACAGTGTTGTTGGTAAAATTTTAAAATATTTCTTTGAGCATGTTGTCGAGAGCGTTGACGATGTGTTTATATGGGCTAACCTTATGTTGAACGCAACATGATGGTAACACTTAACGCTCTCAGCATAAAAGAAACAGATAAGCCAGCGACTACGCTTATACGGGTTCATGGTACAATATTAAGGTAGCATACTGAGCACTGACTCAGGCCAATTCATATGAATGCGTAGGAAAGAGAAGCAAGTAGAAAGCGCGCACAACAAGAACAAGACAAAGAATAAAAAACAATGGCATACTCGTACGCACAGCAACAAAGAAAATATACTGGTACAACTGGTACTAACGTCTGGCCTGTGATATACGAGGGCGCTCGCTCTCAATACGCTACCTTATTATTGTACCATGTACAATATGTTAAGTTCAACATGTTGGTCTTACTTAATGCTTACAACAACATCAAATGGTACTGAACTGTTTTGTATTGTCGCTATAATGGTTGTATTTGAACCACAGAGTGAACACTGTTTTTTATAAAATAACAAAAAAAGGTTCTTCATAAAGTCCATCTTGTTGGTGACGATGGCAGAGCGAAAATTACACTGTTCTGGGTATCCACGTTAATCAATTTGGCACTCAAGGCACCGAAGAGTATTTATACTTTATGCCTATTTTTAACGGAATATAATATTTAAACTTTAAGTAAACAAATTTTTATTCCAAGAAACACAAGAATTAGTTTTTATACCAGTTTGTTTAAAAGTTTGTAATGCATTAAAGGAGGCATAGTAGAGCCCATAAAGTATATATATTCTTGATCAGCTGAGCAAGACGAGTTGATCTAGCTATGTTCGTCTGTCTGCCCGTCTTTTTGTTCAGATGTTGTTTCGCATTTTCGTAGATCAATTTTTATGCTCTCCGATTGTAAATTGGCACCTAGACTTCTTATTATTGCAATCAAATAGAGTATAAATATTGACCCCCCACCCACACTTTTTGGGGTAGCCCTTATACAAACCACCTTTATAGAACTTTTTGTAAGAAAAATGTTTTTATTGTAATCAATATCAATTTAATAATGGATACGATAGCTTCTAATGGACGGACATTTCAGATATACATCAATGGGTGTAACACCAAAATTTTGGCACCCATTTTTTAAGGTAGCCTCCATACAAACCCACCGCTATGAAATTGTATCCATTTGTTTGAAAAACTTCTTTATTAAAGTCAATATTAGCTTAAACTTCGTTATGGCGGTTTCTTATGATCGCTTCATATACTAATGGATGCGTACCGCCCACTTTTAGCGGTAGCCCCTAATTAAACCCCACATTTGTATGTTTTACAATACGATTTAAAATTTCGTGTGAATGGTATTAGAGCTTTGCTTCAAGCGAAGATGAAGTTATTTCTTGGTTTACTTAAAATGCTGAAATAATTAACTCGACTTGCTTGTGTTCGGCTTGCTTGCAGCTTATAAATTCTGCAGCTATTCGCTATATATCAACGATAAAAAATATTACACACGTACACGACACCAATTTCACACAGAATTCATATATGAAGCTCAAAGTAAGCAAAAAAAAAAATGAAAATGTTACAGTGTGCACAAAAAAAGCAAACGGAAATCTTTAAGGACGAAAAGAAAATTGCATCATAGTGTCGCATGAAAATAAACGCACATGTGCAACTTTGAATTAAATACATATAGCTATGTAGTTATATATACATGTAACTAAGTTAGTCTGTCTGCCTGTCTGTATGTCCGTCTGTCTGTCTGTCTGTCTGTATGTGTGTATCTATACACATACAGACAGACAGACGGACATACAGACAGGCAGACAGACTAACTTAGTTACATGTATATATAACTACATAGCTATATGTATTTAGAGACAGAAAGCAGACGCCAAGTTGCTGCTGTTCCCTACCTACAAAGCTACTTAAGCATTCTTCCGGCGTTACTAGTAGATATTTTTTATTTACTGCATGCCATGCACGTTTTCCAGTTTTACAGTAAAAACGACATACTCGTAGATACAAAAACCCCCACACACACACACACACACACATACAAATTCGTGTACTTATATGGAGACAAACTTGTAAATACTTGCTGCATATTCTACTTTTTCATGCTGCTAAATCGCCATTTTCTTGTTAGTCTCATTTACACCTCAATTTGATTATATTTCCTTGGCATAGATGCTACCCAAAGACTTTGTTAGACTCAACTTGAATGCATTCTATTCACAATCGGATTGCTGCTGCTGCGAACTATCATCGACACATATCCATCCACTCCAGGAATGTTGGGTTTTAAACCTTTGCAACTATCTATCTACTTAGTTGTATCTATCAGCTTCTAACTTGTGATAATGCTAAGCTTCAAAATCTTCGTCGTTTCTATATATACTTAGTTGCACTCATTGACACTTTGGCCTCAAGTATCTGATAATGATGGCATGCATGACGCCTGGTTTGCTTTTTGATATTCCTTTGGCATTTTATTTTGATGGTAATGATGTGGATACGGCACGGTTTTGAATTTGACATTATACTGCAATGTATTTTGGATAGTGCATCGTTTCAATAACAACTGATGACTTGCTTAATGTTTGTGCGAAATTTGGCCATTTCAAAGTATATATTGAAATTGTATACGTATGACCAATTTTGGATAATAAGATTTGTAAGTGTCTAAAATGCTAAAAATATAAATGGGAGATGCAGATTGAGGGCTCGCTAGAAGCAGAGTTATTTATAGAGCATTTAAAATATATATCTACAGCGCTTATGCTGTATGTAAAGGAATTTTTAAGCGAATAGAAGATAATACTTCCCACACTCCATTTGCCCCACGGAAATATTAATGCTTTTGAAGAAACTATCTCAGATCAATCAATATACATCGGTCAACACTCGAAGTGTTACCAAATTCATGCTGCTGAAGTAACAAACGATTAGTGTTAAAAAGTTTTTATTAATTCTAGCGCCACTAAAATCGTGTAAAGAAGCGCGAGTGAATGGGGTTTATACAATTAAAATTGGAAACAATATGAACGCAGTTTACTGCGATATGTATGTACGTATGTTGATTCAAAGACAAATTGAGGGACCTCTGACTTTTAAACAAGCCTGGGTCGAGTATAAATTTAGTTTCGGAGATACGTATGGCCGATACTGGTTTAGTTTAGAAAAACTAAGTGCTAAACTAAACCAGCATAAAAACATAAATTTAATGCAATTTTTATTATTTTTTGACAAAATCGATCGGACAGACCGGCGGATCGTCGCGTCGAGCTGATCAAGAATATATATATACTTTATGGGGTCTACGATGTCTGCTTTAATGCGTTACAAACATTCAGAAAAACTGATAGTACCACTACACACTATGTGTGAATGCTATAAAAATGTATCATTTTAATGAAGCTGATTTCGTAATAATTTTCAGAGATTTAAATTTGCCTTTCTGCTTCCGATGCTTATTGCAATTTAGCCGTCACTGACTGCCTTGACTCATTTTACAAAGAATTACAACTTTTTTTTTTTTTATGACAACTAATCAATTCAATGATTCCTTATTGAATCAATCAACTTCATTAAAAGTTTTTGCTTTAATTTTTGTGTTAATCACGCAAATCAGTGCACAAATTTGAAAGGAAAAAACCATTCTGGATCCTTGTTTCTGTTGCTTTTGTAAACAATTCAAGCTCATAATGAATTTCAGTTGTTTTTCCACACTCATCTATTCAAGCAGAAGGGTTTGTAATGAAACCGCCAATGAAGCGTTATGATTTGCTACTTAGCAGTCTTTATAAATAATTGCGTATTTTAAGCATACTATTGGCTTACCTTATATGAACCCAGATTCTTAACGGAGCAGCCAAGTTTGACATTACGTCCAGCAGGTACAGTAACATTTTCGATGTATTCAGTAAATTCGGGTTCTTCTACAACAGCTGCAATTAAAATGATATTATTATTATTATTATTATTTGTATCTCATTAAAACAAAGTATTTCAGATGAAATTCGTAGTTAATTTAGGCAAATTCCATTGCATAATTGATGCGATTAGTATTAATTATGCAACAAATTGAAATTGTTTAACGTTTAAACAAGAATATGAAGTACAATTTTTTGTTATGCATATTATTTATTAAAAATATTGCCTAGATTTGCCATTTATAAAATAAATATGCACGTCAATGCTAATATTTTGCATACGCATGTTTAATTACTTAATAATTCTAGCTGATATTTGATTTTAAATACAAAATACGAGCAAAGATTAACTTCAGTGGAAGCGAAGCTTTAATCTGACGAACTACTACCTTTAAAAGTGAATTACGGCTATTAATAATTATGTAATGCTTCCGTCTATAAGAAGTCACCATAGAAATAGTTTCTCATGCAGACAATGAAAAATGAGCGGCGGGTTTGTAGGCGGGCTATCTCATAAAGTGGGCGTGGCATGGTCATTGTTATATACGATCGGCCTAGGAAAGTAGGAAGTCTCCACATACGAATGTAAATCTATAGAGTGAATAGTGAAGGGCTAGTTTTGATTCACACGGTCAGAGGACAGACGGACATGGCTAATTCGAATCGTCCCATCGAGCTGATCTAGAACGCATCTAGCTTCAGATATTGTATATAGTAGATACAACTGTCATGTATTTAAAAATGTTCGTCAGATAGTTCGTGCAAATAACTTGTTAATAAAGTTAGTGTTTGGCGCGTTTTGCGAATTTTAAGTTTTCTTTTTGTGCAGATTGTCTAAAAGTGTGTGTTGCCAAGCAAATTTCAGTTGATGAAGCTTTTAAAATTTTGAAGAAAACCTACGGAGAGTCGACATTGCCAAAAAAACACATGAATACGAATGGTACAAATAGTTCAAATCGGGCGGCAGTATAGTAGAATAATTGGCCTGTTTTGGGCGTCTATTCAATTCTTCGAAATACAAAAAAAAAAAAAAAACAAGAAAAAACGTTAACTTCGGTTGAACCGAAGCTCTAATACAATTCACACGAAACTTTAAATTGTATTGTAAAACATAAAAGTGGGGGTTTAAATAGGGGCTACCCCAAAAAGTGGGTGGTACAGCGATGTAGTAGATGTGTAAGATGCCGCCATATCGAATTTCAAGTTGATATTGACGTTTTCCATACAAATGCATAAAAGTAAACTGTTGATTTATATGGGATTACCTCAAAAAGTGGGCGAGACACGCCCATTTGTATATGTATATGAAACGGTAGGCCATTAAAATCCACAAAATCAAATTTCAAGCTAATATTGATCTAAATGAAGAATTTTTTCATAAAAAACACAAAATTGCACTTTGGGTTTGTATGGGGGCTACCTCAAAAAGTGGCCCATTTGTATATGTATGTTAAACTGCTGTCTCTTAAAAGGCACCATATCGCATTTCAACCTAATATTGACTTTCATAAAAATGTTTTTCTTACAAAAAGTCAAAAGTGGACCATAGGTTTGTATGGGAAGTTACCCCAAATAGTGGGCGGGCCACGCCCGTTAGACTATGTATGTTTAGCGGCTGACCATAAAAAGGTACCACATTGTATTTCAAACTAATATAGACTTTAATAAAGAAGTTTTAATACAAAAAGTCAAAAGTTGGCATTAGTTTTGTATGGGAGCTACACCAAATAGTGAGCGTCAATCAGGCAGGTCAATCTTGACACTCTATTAAACTACAATAAAAAGAAGTATATGTGAAAAATTTCAACTGGATAGCATTAAAATTGGTCCCCAAAAAATGCGCAACAACATACAGACGGACAGACGGACATATAGACAGACGGACATGGCTAGATCGATTATTCTCGTCGAGCTGATCAAGAATATATAAACTTTATGGAGTCTACGATGACTCCTTTAATGCGTTACAAACTTTCAGACAAACTGATAATACCATTTCATACTATGTTTGAATGGTATAAAAAAACGTTAACTTCGGTGCTACCGATGTTTTAATACCATTCACATTAAAAATTTCAAGCTGTGCATTTAGGTAGGTTGTTTGAGTTTTTGGAGACTACCCCAAAGTGGGCGTGACACGACTCTCTGTAATTATGCGAAGTCTCCGTCCAAAAGAAGCCAAATGTCAAATTGATTTTGCCTGAAATGATAAAGTTTTTTAAAAAATCACAAAAGTGGATGGTGGGTAAAATGGAAAAATCACAACTATTTATCTGTATGTGAGGAGTTCGTCCAAAACAAACATTTTTATTAAAGTTTATGTTGATATTAACTGTAAAAAGAAAAAAAATTGGACGGTAAGTTCTTATGGAGTGTACTCATAAAAGTGAACGTGACGTGCCCCTTAATATTAATGTGAAGCATCGTTTAGTAAGAAGCCACAATGCCAATATTTAAGGTGTTATTGACTGCAATAAAAAACATTTTCCATACAAAAAGGCAAAAGTAGGAGAGTGGTTTGTATGGGGCTACGTCAAAATGTGAGGGGATCAGACCCATTAATATATATGTGAAGAGCCCTTTCATAGGAAGTCACCATGTTAATTTTTAAAGTGATATTGACAGCAATAAAACTAATGTTCATACAAAAACTCGAAAGTGTGGGTGGTTAGTATTGGGGCTACCCTGAAGAGTGAACGTGGTATTTGATACTGTATTAAACTGCAATAAAAAGTACCGTTTCAAGCTTTCAGACAAACTGATAATACCATTTCACTCTACGTGTGAATGGTAACAAAAGTTATCGGAAGGTTCTAAAAGTTATTCCAAAAAACGACGATTGAAAGAAACGTTGGAATATGTGAATTGCATCCAATGGAAAGGTTAAAATTAATATCAACGAATAATAGAATTGCTTTCGTTGTGTTGACAAATTACAGGTGCACTCAAGAAGTGAATTAATAAGAACTGTCAAAAGCAGTGCGGAAAAAATGAGACTGTTTATTCACTTTTTGTTTTATTTGTAAATGTGAGCAAGTGGCATTGAGAGCGGTAACTCTCTCCTTTTCTTTGAATTTCCATCTCTGTCTTGCTCTAAAGCTCTCATCAGAGCACACACGGCGCTTTTAATCCACCATGGCACTGTGGTCGCTGCCATACGACAAAAATCAAAAAACCGAAATCGAAATTTTACAATTTGAATCATGTTGATCATCTCATAGATAAATTGGCTTTTTGAATCAAACGTTTTTTTTTTCAGTGTGACCATTCGGTTTTTGAAACAAAACTCTTTAAAGTTAAGCCACGTGCTGGGCAATTCAGTGCGTTGTGATTTTGCAGAGAGTAAATCCCATCTTTCAACACAAACAAAGTATTTAAAATAAACGCCAATAACTTTGAAGTAATATGGATATCGTTCGAAAAGTTATAAAGCTTAATTTAAACTAACCAACTATTTGTACATTGTTGTGTATCGTCCAAAATCTAAAATAACCAAATGGTCTTTTGTAAGTGTTTTTCGTTTCCCATTTCTAACTTCTAACTTCTCTTAAGCTTTTAGTTGTGTTCCGCACCGATTCCCAGATTCATATTTGTTTTGATCATAGATGCATATCGTAAGATTAAAATAAAACCTGAATTATCTGCCCTTAGCCGCCCTTTCGTAATAATATGTTGATCGGAGTACAACAGGTATTTGTGTCTGTTTTTTTGTGTTTTTCGTGGTAAGTGCTCTTTTATGTGTTTGTTATTGTTTATTTGTGTTTTAAATGTCAAATTTGTATTTTTTCTTTATAATTAACATTTAAATAGGCTTATCTTTTCAATGTACCCTCCCGCACACGTTTTTTTTTCAATCGTGGTGCTCTAAAAAGGCCACTAATGCTGAAAAAGCTCGATTTGTTGTTTAGTCGATGCAGCTGGAGTTGGCAACCAAGCGATATATTCCAGACCAAGAAAAATTATTAGTAATTGAGTAATTCTTAAATCAATTTTCTGTTTTCAATTTTCATTAATTTGTTCAAATGATTTTTTTTTATTAACTAGCTATATTTTCTTTATAATATCTTATGATAAACATGTCTTAAATTAAAAACAAAATGACCTTTTCTAATTTATTAATTATTACAATTTTAAAAAGCTGCGACCAAAGTTTCACTTTGATATCTCTGCTGTAATTAGTTCTGGCTGCCGATTCCTTACAAGACTGACCACTAGGGTTCATTCCGAATCGGTAGGTTATATGACAGTTATATGATATAGTATTCCGATCCGAATGAAATTTGGTTGGATGCTCCTAAGACTGACACGTACCAAATTAGGTTAAATTCGGATAAAAAACAATAAAAAATCCGGGATACTAAGAGTTCCTTCCGAATCGGTACATTGTATGACAGCTATATGATATAGTGGTCCCATCCGAATGAAATTGGGTCAGCATACGTAGAGGCTCCTAAGACTGACACGTACCAAATTAGGTTAAATTCGGATAAAAAACAATAAATGGTTTGACTCTTGACCCTGCATTCCGAATTGTTCGGCTATATGGGAGCTATATGTTATAGTGGTCCGATCTTGACGATTTTGGCATATTGTTATCATAAAAGACCGACCACTGTGCATGGGCAAGGTATTCCCTCTATTGTCTGTTTTTTTAAAGAAAACGACGTGAGAGCGTGAGAGACATTGAGAAACTGCCAACTGTAAACATAGGAACATAAAAGAGAGCTGCCAAGCGTATTATTGTTACATGTTTGTGTATAAAGCAGAAGGTTCACACGCTGTTCTCAGTGAGAAAATCAATGCAAAATAATAGTATAATTAAGTTGAATTTAAATGGACGGACGGATGGATGGACATGTCTATATCGACACGTCGACCGATATTGATTAAGAATATACTTTATATTTATGTACTTTATAGGGTCTACTATGGGTGTAGGGTATCAAAAACAAAGATCAACAAGTCAAAAATTTTTTTGCTGTTTATTTCTTTTAAATGAAAAATTATATTTAATTTTTTTTTTTTAATTTATAACGTAAAATTATGCGAAAGCAAATAAAATAAAAATGAATATGCACCAAAAAAATATTCAATTACAATAAAAGCACAGCCGGAGATTTTTAATGTGTATCTGCGATTCAGTTTGATGGCAGTGAAATTGATTTTAATTTAATTGCTCTGACGCGTTTATGGCATGCCTCATCAAGTCCAGAACGTCGTATTGCTTCTGTATGTGAGAGATTCTGTGCATATCTGTGTATCTGTGAGATACTTAATATTGAAATGATAATTATTGCAAGTTAATGTGTTCTGTCTGTCTGTATGTCTGTCTGTCTGTCTGCGTTGACGTTGGCGTTAATGTGCAGGCAGCGTAATGGCATCAGTTATACGAGTTCGTGTAATGCCTCGGTGAACTTTACTTGATGTGCAATGTTGCACAATTTGTGAACTGACAGACATTTAAGATACATCATATTCTCTGTGTGCATAAACTGATTCTGATTATGTATATGGTATCTACTCTATAGTATGAGCATTAAATTACATAAAATAGTAAAGTTAATGTTAATGTTACGATAGTTTTCGCTATCTTTGTGTTGTAACTAAAAAGTGTATTTCAAAACATCTCAAAATATCTGTCATATAGCGAAAAGAAGACGAACAATATATAAGGTATTCACATATGTTAAAGAAGAGTTTGTCGATCTTTTAATCTTCGTCCGTCGCTCTGTCTTACAAAATGATTAGTTTCTGGAAACTTCAGTACTTGTAGAAACTATATTCACGGTATAGATTCAGTCCTAGTTCTAATTTGTACAATCAGGAAATTTTGCAGAAAATTTGGTTCTTAACTTTCTTTTCTTAGCTTTACTTATGAAAAATTATATGGATCTTTAAAATACCTTTTTATAATAGTGTTTGTGCTATGCCAAATAAACATTTTGTTCTAAGTTATTTGAAAGGCTTTTGCAACGTTACAAAATATGCAGAGAAATATGCAGGCGTTTTGCTGCTTGAGTGACATTGAGAAACGCTCAACTGAAAACCTAGGAACATAAAAGACAGCTGTCAAGCGAATTACGCCACCTTTTGTTACATGTTTGTGCACAAATCAGCTGGTTGCCACGGTGTTCTCAGAGAGAAAATCAATGCAAAACAATAACAATGATAGAAATTCAATTGAAATATTGTTGTTGAAAACTTTGCCATTTTGTCCTAAAATGTAGTATAAAACAAAAACCATTATAAGAGATAAACCCACGCAACTTGAAAACCAAAATTCTCCTAATTTTTGTGGGTACTACGCGCCCAACGCCCCCCACACTCACCTTAAGGAAATTTGTACCTATATTTTACGTGTGTGCACACTTTTCAAAGTCGTCCAGACGGATCAAAGTTAGTTTTCTTTGTTTTTACTAGTATTTTTGGCCAGCGGTCGACGCAATCAAACAGTGACTGTCTAGTCACTAAAATAATTCCGAAGCGCATGCAAAGTAAAACCTCCTATCTCTTTAGCGCTTGCAGAGTTATGTCTTCTTGTAAATGGCTACGCGCATGCTTTGGTTTAATATGTGTGCGTGTGACTACAGTTTACGTGTGTTTGATTCGATATTTGAGTAACGATTATTTAAGCCGTTTACATCCAAAGCATATATAGCCATTCCATATTTGAAAATGTATATCTTTCAAATACTATATTTCTTCTTCAAAATCGCGGTTGAGTACTTTGTTTGAATTAAAGTAATTATTAAAGTTCAAATAAGGATTCTTAAATTGGTCAACTCTACAGACAATAGGCGAATCCAATTAAAAATATTAATAGTGATATTGTCTAAACTGTAGCTTTGTATATAACTAAACATTTGCTGCCTCGATAGATCAACTGTCTACCGTGCTGTCTCAAAATTCAAACGACCATGTTTATAAGGCATTTATCTGGATTCGTGTGTGAAGACTCCCTATATATCTAGGTTGAAAATATGTCACAATTAGTGTGGTACAACCAATTTTAGGTGCCATACCTAGGAACCACCTCCCAGTTTTGGATGTTGTATGCAAACTTTTGCATTACAGTCAATATAAGCTCGACATAGTTATAAGCTGACCACCTTAACCCATCGTTGGCCAGCATTACGTTAACGCAACGGTTTACTTTTCTCGACCTCGAGGGCAATAAAATTTTGTATGAAAACTAAAGTTTAAATTATTTATCATAAAATTATCTAATCGGCATTCCTTCAAACCATTTGTCATATCAGTTTTTCCATTCCTCTTGAGACATTCCTTTCCATTCCTCTTTTGAACGCTTCAACTGCTTCTTCGGCGTTCGTAAGTCGTTGACCACGCAGTTTCGCTTTGATACTCGGGAACAAGAAGAAGTCATTGGGTGCCAAATCAGGACTGTACGGAGGATGAGTCATTAATTCCATGTTTTGACTGCTAAAAGAGAGCTCGAATTGTCATGATGGAGAATGATTCGTCTTTGGCGGTAGGTTTTACGAATTTCGCCGAAGACTTGCGGCAAACAAATGGTCGTGTACCACTCAGAATAGACAGTCCTACGTTGCTCAAGCGGAACAGTGGCCAAATGAACCATTCGGCCGAAGAAACAGGCAATCGTATTAGTGACAGGGTAGTCATCGATGACAACATGCCTGATTTTGGAACAGAAATCGTAGGTAAAGTGGATATAATATCTGAATTCCATTATGACAATCCGCGTAAACCTACGAACTACGAAGAAGTGGATAAAGTTCAAATGGATAAAATATAGACGTAGTGAATTCACAAAGAGATCTAATGAAATGAAAGCAAGGTTAAAATATGAGCCTTTCCACGATTTTATTCCAATGCAGTTCATCTATAATGAAATTTTTGATTTTATCTTAAGTTTTCTAACGAATATCGTGTAGCAGATAATAATAACAAATATTCAGGACATGCGAAAATTAATTCGTATCCTATTTTTAACTGATGTAAATAAAATGACAAAAAGGAATTTCTATTGGTCTGATATTTGAAAATTCAGAAAAGAATGAGACAAGTCGATGAGATGACGCTTCACAATGGGTGTGATGCCCACGCCTCATTAAAACTACCCTTCCACTTTTGACTTTTTATACGAAAAACTTATTTAGTATTTATATCAATATCAGCTAAAAATTTGAAGAAACCACTGTGTTTCTTACGGACACCTTCTTCACAATGATATAGCGAAGTCAATATTAGCTTGACATTCGATACGGTGGCTTTTATGGATGGCCGCTTCATATAAATATACTAATGAGTGTGTCCCGTCCAATTTTACAAATCTGTCACCCATGTTTATATTTTACAAGACGATTTGAAAATTCATGTGAATGCTATTAGAGGGAAAACGTTTCTTATGTGTAAAATGATATTATCAGTAGATCCCATAAATTATATATATATTCTTGATCAGCTCGACGACGAGACAAGTCGATCTAGCTATGTCTGTCTGTCTGTATGTTGGTGCGCATTTGTGGTGCACCAATTTTTAAAATATCGAGTTGTAATTCGGCACATAGACTTCTTTTTATTACATATTTTGTTTAATAAAGTATCAAAATTGACATGGGGGACTACCTTACCATACAAATCACTCTCTCACTTTCGACATTTTGTATGAAAAATATTTTTAATTGGCGGTCAATATCACTTCAAAATTTGACATGGTAGCTCCTTATGAAGAAACACTTCACATATATATCAATGGGTGTGATCCCCCACTTTTTGAGGTAGCCCCCATACAAACCACACGCCCACTTTTGTTGTTTTGTATGGAAAACGTTTTTATTGCAGTGAATATCACCTTAAATATTTGGATGGTGTCTTATTATGGATGGATACTTCACATTAATATTATGGGCATGCCACACACACACTTTTAGGGGTAGACTCCATAGAAACTTACCGCCCAATTTTTTAATTTTGTATGAAAAGTTTCTTATTGCAATAAATATTAGCATTACATTTAAATGGACGTTTGACATATAGAGAAATAGTAGATGTGATTTCTCCATTTCAGGGGAAGTTCCATGAAAACCCACTGCACACTTTTTCATGAATAACTTTATCGATTCAGGCAAGGGGCGTATTGCGTGCAGTTTTAGGGGTAGGCTCCAACAATCTTACACCACACGTTAAGGATGTTCGATTTTATAAATACATATCTTTTGTTGCCTCAGGCCAGCTAAGTTCACAGACTGCAACTTCTTGTGTATGGTATTAAAACATCGGTTCCACTGAAGTAAACTTTTTTTCTTATTTTCTTTTTTTGAGGCTGCATATTCGAAGTCCTGAAAGCTGCATTATTATTCTTTGTATTTGTTTGCCTTTTCTATATACGCTTAATCAAAAATTATCAATAGCAATTATTTCGTAACTTAGAGCTTCAATTCATAAATTTCGTTGTGTATATAGCTGAAGTTGCAATTGAAATGCATCATTGGTTTATGTCCATTCGATCACAATGATTTAATTGCTATATAAAGCGCTTTAATGCACAGCAAAGTGTATCTCATTGCAGTGCAGTGACGTTGTGTGTGTGTGTGTGTGTGTGTGTGTGTGTGTGTGTGTGTGTGTGTGTGTGTGTGTGTGTGTGTGTGTGTGTGTGTGTGTGTGTGTGTGTGTGTGTGTGTGTGTGTGTGTGTGCAGCGCCAAATACTTCAATAGCATTGTATGCCTGTCGTGTTGCCTATCTATAGGTCTTCAGACAGACCAATTTGTCTGTCTGCCTGTCTGTCTGTCTGTCTGTCTGTTCTGGCCTGAGGCAACAAATTTTGCAAACAATAATGCCAATTTAAGCGCACATAGATACTATTGTAATAGTAGTAGTAATATTAGTAGTAATAGTAGTAGTAATAGTAGTAGTAATAGTATAAATGAAAGAGAGTCACATATGCAAATATGTGTGCGTGTGTGTGTGTGTGTGTGGGTGTAATTTCAGAACTATCACAGTTGACAGCAAGAATAAACCACCATCGACTATTTTGGCGCCCAAAATGGGGCTGATGCTGTACCTCATTGTTGTTGTTGTTGTTATTTCCCCCAGGTGCATGCAACAATAACAAAAACAATGATGCCGGTTGGCATTTATGCGCGAAAATCATTGAGGCAGCATAGAATTCATAACCCAAACTCAAACTATCCGTACCAACACTATAACACATCATGATAAACATCATCATCAACATTATAATCATCATCATCATTACCATCATTGAACTGAATTGAGTTGACTGTGCAAAATGCCGCCGGCCAAAATATCATTTTCAGTGGAAAGTGCAGAGTTTTGTATGTGGACTGTGAACTGAAGCGCCAGAATTGTAGATGGGTGTGACAGAATATAAACGCTCTACGCGTATGAGTATGACATGAAATCTCACTTGGTTGCAGCTGCACGAAATCCCATGATTATGCATAAAATTTGTTATGAATGCTTTACGCATGAACTGTGAGTATGCGTTGCACTATATGCGATATGCATTGTCAGGGCCGTAGCAAGGATTTTTTTTGATTTTCGTTTGTATGTCATTAACGAAGTAATTTACCACGTAGAATCACCGTATCCGGGCCCGAATAGGCCCACCACTTCAGGATTTTGAGATGTTTGAGGTTATGTACCCGAATGTCGTCGAAGGCATATATTTTGTAGCTTCGAATAGACATAACTTTGCGAAAAACATTCATAACTATTGAACTCTTAAATTAAAGGGTAAGAGTGGTGATGCAACTGAAGAGACAGACCACAACAATTTTTTTGCACACTCTACATAACCTCAAAAGTAGAAAAAAACGCCGTTTTTCGGGTACACGATCTCAAATATCTCAAAGTCCCGATCCCGGATTCGGTTTCTACGCAGCAAATTATTTCGGAAATGACCCCCAGCTTTCCAACAACTGAACCATGTTGACTTGTTGAATCAGGAATCAGTTGTTTGTGAGAACGGAGAATGAAGTTATGAAGGCGAAGTTTAGAAACGAATTTATATAAGATATTATAGACATTTAACGACCACAATAGTGTTCATCCATATCGCACTAGGCTAGACTTGATAATCCAGATCAAGGCACGTAGCAATGGAAAGAAATTATAAACTGTATGCGAATTATAATGTCAATAATTTTGAAGTTTAAATATATTTCGTGTGCACCTATGAAAACTTGCCATAAAATGAGCGCTCATAGAAAGTGTCATTTTAGTAAAATTTTAGCTTTGGAGCACTACACACCAAAACAATGCGCAGAAATTGGTTAATTTTAATTTACGAGTAACTCTTCAATGAAGAATATACATTTAGGGACCAAATTCAATGACTGTGGCAATATTTGTGAATCGCCCCAGAAAACGCCGTTCAGACGACTCATCCAGAAACATCTCATCGTCGTTGCAGTGGTTTTGAAGCTCGATTTGAAGCTGTGTCTGTTAGAGTTGGACGATATTCAACTTCCTGTGATTCAATCACGGCGACTGAAAAATCACTGATATCAGCTGCTACTCGATATTGGTTTAATTAATAAAAATAAAAAAAAAATAAAAAAATAAAAATAGATAAAATGATGTTCTTTTTTGCTTTTTATTTTAACAGTGCTCGTAGTAGCATTTGAAAATCACGGTGATTTCAAAGTAGCAGTCACGGTTGTTACTGCTACTCAAAACCTACTGACTAACTCTAGTTATAATCTGTAGTTTCCATACAAGATGCAAATGACTCATAAATTTTTGCCAACGGACAAGCCTAGACGTGTTCAGATTACCAGAAACATGAAAAACATCAAGGCAATCAATCGACCGCAATGAGGCCCACGGATGAGGCCCACTTCACGCTGTGTGTGAAAGCATTAATACGCACAATATTCGTTACTGGGGAACTGAAAACCCACAACTGATGCCTCTATACTCGCAAAAAGTCACTGTTAGGTGTGGTGTATGCGCTGACAGAGTTATGCGTATTTCTTTGAAGACGACGGCAGAACCACCGTTACGGTCAATGGAGAGTGCTATCGGGCCATGATTCGTGATTATTTTGCACCAGTTATCGAAGAAACTTATTCCTGGTATCAACAGAAAAGCGCGACATGTCACACTACACGCTAAACAATAGCTTTACTGCGGCCAATGTGGACGTTTGATATCGAAAAGTATTGATTATGATTGGCCTCCGCGGTCTTCAGATTTAACGGCTCCTGACATTTTTTTGTGGGGATATCTCAAGGAAAAAGGTTTTTGCGGATTTGTCAGAGACTTTAGAGCAGCTTGAGGGAAACACTTGCCGAGGAAATGCTGAAAAAAGATTCAATTTAATTAAAGTTGTCAGAGATTTGCACAAATCTGGCATTTTTTTGACAAGGAAGTTCGAAAAATGTATCAATGGGAAAAAATTTGTCGATGTGATTTCTGATTTAGCACGTTGATTTGAGAATTGTTCCTGATATTAACCAACTCGCAATAGTTATAGAAATTAATTTAATTCAAGTTAATTCAAGATTATATTAATAGTTTGAATGTAGCGTAAGTTAATGTAGACATCTAATTTCGACTTATTTTCTAGGCAAACTAATTTTTTAACTTTCCAAAGGCGGCAGAAATGCCTGTTATCGCTCGTGTTTGTTTGTGATTGTGTTTTACAGTGAAATTTTTGTTATCTGTTGTTATAAATGTAAATTAATATGAATCAAAAATTAGTGGTGGCTCATATTAAATGCCCACAATTAAATTTGGTTATTTGCACTAATTGTCTAGTTAAAAAAATAAAAAATAAATTTACATTTTGTATTTGAACGTCAAAATGTGTAACAGAATTTTGTCAACGCTTAATTAAATAAGCAAATACTTCCTGGCTAATAAGTGCAACAAATAATTTTAATTTTTAATTAAGTTTTGTATTAATCTGGCCTCAATTATGCGGCAAAGTTTTGCTTGAGTTTTCCAGAAACGTATGATGTGCAAATGTGAAGTACAGTAGTCGCTCGCTAAATTTATACCACTTTTTGACAGTTATTGGTCGGAACGTTGGTAGTTGTTCGAAAGATATGGTATCTGAGCTGCTCTATTGTTGTTGGCTTGTTGGCATAAATCAACAACTTAACGTAAACCCATAGAAATAATGAGCGAGATGGTCATTTGAATTTCTCGAGATTACACAGTTCCCTAACTTTCCTTTCAGTAGATCAATTGTTTGACCAGCTATGTGGTATATGGCATTAACTAGTTCGAACCATACATGACTAATGTCAAGTCCATCCAATTATAGTCTGATGTAAACGTAAATGGGTGGAGAGAATAGACCATGTAAAATAAAATTCAATATTTCACTGTTATCTTCTTATTTCATTGTAATGGGATATATTAGAATTGTTGAATTGTTAGCCATGTACATCCGTCCGTCCGTTCGGAAGTCTGTCGGAGAGAAAAGTACTATGATTTGAGAAGACTTAGAGCAGCTACCGGACTCGATTAAAAGTTCGAAAATAATATCGTGATCGAAACTTTTCGCGAACGTAAAATGAATTATTTAAGCACTCTACTATAATAAGATTATTGAAACCCACTCCGTAGTAGTGTTTCATGTCAGAATGCTCCTACCTAAGTTTAAATGGTAACGAACGCTAAGTAACAAAATGTGTTTCATTCCAAAATGTTCCGAACAGTAAGTTGTAAGGCTTCCAAGTAGTTGTAAGGCTTTGACAGCTACAAACGACGGCGATGAATAACTAGAGTATAAGGAGGAACCAAATAGCTAAGCAACATTCAGTGTCGAGCAGCGGTTCAAGTCATACAATCGCGAGTGAAGTATAATCAAGTAAGCTCTTCGGATTTTCTGTGGGAGCCAAGTTTTTATTGTTTTCCTACGGCTTGTAGATTTTATATTAAGCGTCGAGGGTGCTTACGACTTGCCAGATTCTCTGTTAAGCCTAGCGTTTCAGTATTCCCTACAAATGCCGAATCTTACATTTATACGAAACACACTCACTTTATATAAACGTACTCACATTCAATAGCTCATACGATACACGCTCACCCAAACACGCATGGCTTACAGACTTGTCCACCAGCGCATCTAAGGAAGTACGGTACATTATCACGAGCCGCATGAATTCATACTATCATGCACGGGCCCTACTAGTTTTAAATAGCTTAAGATTATTGAAATAAATTGCCATTTAAACTTAAAAACACAAATACTCTATTGATTTTCTTCCGAAACCAGTCCCAAACAAACAAATATTCTGTAGCGGAACCTGGACATCCGACGAGCGAACCTAGTGCCCGAGAAAATTCGTTACAAGATATCTGTAATGATATATTTTGGGATAATATATTGTGTCTTATATCCATTTTATTCCGATTTTAGTTCAAAATTAATTCCAAATTCGAAAAAAGAGTACAATTCCATTACTTTCGTAAACGAGAAGATGATAAAGAAACAAAAACAAAATATACAAAATTAAATAAACAAAAATTATAAATAATTAACGTGGTCTTGGTCACCTAATGGAATTAACTACATGTGAATTATAAGTTCAATATTTTTGAAGTTGAAATATATATTACACTAGCTGGCCCCCGCAACGATGTTTCCGGCCACTACTACAAAATGATGATCAGACGGCAACGGTAGGCGCACTTCATAATCTGGTTGGTATAATCGAAAGAACGTTTCGTTCAAAAGATACTTTTCGCTAGGTACTTTTCTTGATGTTGAGGGTGCTTTTGATAATACGGGCTATGGCTCCATCACTCGAGCACTTGCGCAGATAGAGAGCCTCCGCTGCACATTTTTAATTCAATCCTCAGCAGCAATAGATACTCTGAGACTTTAGACTGTAGGCAGTCGGTCGCTAGGTGAACTGGGTCACTCTGGTAAATAAAATTTATGCCTGGCATCGAAATCTGCAACGTTTCAGATTGTTTTTCCACGGAACTAAAACGTCCACGTCTGCCGAAACGCTTCTCAGTTCTTCTTCCTAGTCGATCAGACTGGGAGGAGGGTAGCCCTGCTACTGGATCATCTACGATCAATTGGTTCACTTACCGATACGGTAAATTGCCATGGGTGCCTGGCTCACGGTTTTTCAATCAAAGGTCTGCGCCCGACATCTTTTGGATAAAAGTCCCAAAGGGGCCAATATAACTATTCTTTTAGATAGCCAAGCGACTATTAAAGCATTATCCTCTTGGAAGTTTTCCTCGAAACTGGTTCTTCGATGTTGCGACACCCTCCAACAATTGTCAATTGGGTATCGAGGGCAACGAAACTGCTGATGAACTGGCCAGGACTGGTTCGGCAACTTCCTTCATATGTCCGGAGCCTTATTGCGAATCGTAGATCGTTTTAAAAGCACTGCCTCCCGGTACTGGATACAATATCTTGGTCAACGGCACACCAAGCTACTACCTCGTCCTATATACTCTAAAACCAATGCACATCTCAATAGATCTGATCTGAGGTTGCTTTTGGGCTACCTCACCGGCCATCATCCACTGAGATATCACTTAAATAAACTAGGACTCTTCTCAGAAACAGAGTGCAGACTCTGTCTAGAGGATGATGAAACTAGTTTACACCTGCCCTGCGATTGCCCGGCCTTGTCCAGGCTCAGAATTGAGCAGATGAATAGACCCTTTATTACATCGCTTGAGATCGCAAACACCTCGTCTAAGGATATTCTCCGGAGAAGAACCTAGATAAATTAACTTAACCATATTCGGGCTAGGATACAAAAGACATAATTTTCTGTCGTAGTGCTCGTTTTCTTTAGGATGGCCTTCAGACGTTTTAGCTCTGACACTGAGTCCTAGTTAGCATTACTGGCTGATTGATCCTGATTCGCAGTGACCACTTACTTGTCTGCTCGCACTTGCTTGCACTTGCTCTGGCCCAGGCAAAACGTCATGCACTGGTTATGGTCTTGAATTCATAAAAAAATCTACAGGAACAATTACTTCCAGTTTTTTCCGAATTTTCTAAATTTCCGCATAACTTCTCCAATTTTTCACTCCTTGTTCATATTTAAGGAAAAATTAGTCAAAAAAGAAAAAAAGAAACTCGTGTAATAAGCAAAACTCGAGGTTCAATAAGAAAAAAATATGTAATATAGTAGGGTAGCTATAAAAAGAGTGATCAACCCTCACCTTATTGGCCATTATGCGGACCAATTTCCCCTTTTTTATGTATTGTAAAATTTCAAAAAAAACCAACATAACGAAATTAACAAAAATAAAAGAATATGCGCTTTCGGCGAAAAAAAAAAACAATTCAAATAATACAAAGTTTCACACATTATTGTATGTGATTTCTACATGGTTTTATCAGGGACTAACCTGTTTGGGTTGAGTATAAACGTTGAATGTTAGAAGGAGAACTCAAAAAAAAAAAAAAAAGGATAATTCGAAAATGTCTCAAAGAACAAACTAATGTAGTAAAACGTAGCTTCATTAAGTAAACTATCTATAGTAAACAAAAGTATCTACAGCAATTTAAAGTATCTTTAGTAAATTTAAATCATATTCAAACTATCAAATGCTTACTGTAGTTTGTTATTTGTCAATCAAAATGCTAGCAGCTTGATTTCCACTATAAAATTAATCAAATCGATGACGAAAATCAGATACATACAACTGCTACTACTGCTCGCAAACATTTATGGCCTCATAAATAATTACGTAAAGCATATTTGATTGAGGCTGGAGCCACAAAGTCATAAACGCACGAACGAGTTTAGAATCTGAACCCGCCGGCTATTTGAGTTGCATTCACAGCATCGAAATGTTGCCTCCATGCGATAAATGCAGCACAAATTAAATGCAATTTAAGCAAATATTATTAAATGTCCAAAATCAAAGGCATAAAATACAAAATTTATTGCTAAATTATGACTGAGTCCATAAAATGGCTACACTATATTTAGACTGAATTCACTCAATAGGGAGCAAATAAATGTTTTTATAGTTAATTAATTAATTTGTCCATAAACATACTTCAACAGTAAGTAAATTTATTACACATAAATTATTTAAATATAATATTTACATAGATTTAATTGCATTTTAATAGCTGGCATTCGTAGATTGTATCATTTTTTTGCTAGTTTTTTTTATTTAGTTTGAAAGCCTTTGAAATGGTTTTAAATGAAAATTGTTTGTAGTATTTGGTCATTTTAAAGCTACTTTTTTACTTCAGTAGATTGTGCGTTGGGACAGTGCAAAATCTAATGATCTAATCTAATGAAATGGAAGTTCTACTCGCTACTTACATACGTCTCAAACTCAACGTTTAAACACACCCTAAACAGGTAGGTCCATGATAAAACCGTGTTAAAAATCATATACAAGTATATGTAAAACATATATAAACTTCATTTATGTTTGTTAATGATCTTCTTTTGATTTTTTACAATACATAAAAAAACAATGGTTTTCATAAAGGTTTTTGCCATTCACAATGAAAAAATCGACCATTGCATCATAATTTACGTAAATATTTAAATTATTAGTGGAAGTATTTATTGGTACGAAATGTATTTGAAGTTCCCTCTAAAGTTGTAGCTAATACTAACTTTTTATAGCATTCACACGTAGTGTAATACGCACGTAATAGAGTATCAAGATTGATCCGCCACGCCCAATTTTTGGAAGAGCCCCCATACAAACCTACAGCCCATTTTTGACTTTTTGTATGAATAACTTTTTTATTGTAGTCAATATCAACTTAATAATTGATATAGTATCTTAAAGTAGACGGATGCTTGACATTTAGTTTTACTTTTATTCTTTGTAACAAGTACACGCTTCACTCTTATGGTTTACAATACCGAGGAAAAGGTGAGCTGACATAGGTCGTCGAACACGTGCTAACCACGCTGATGACCAGCGCACGGTAAATTATGAGAAAATTGTCCGGATTGCGTTCGAGAGTTACTGACAATGAAGCGGATAGGCTTAGAATGCAACGAGTTCGTGCATATCAAACACAACAGCAACGAGCACGACAAAATGAACATGACCGATTTCGCCGACGCAGTGCTCCTGTGAGCCTGGCAAGACCAATTGGAGAAATGTCAATCGTTTGTCCGTATTGTCACATGCATTGGAATACAGCGGTGAATCTGCTGGATTATGTTGTGCAGGTGGAAAAGTAAAATTGTCACAATTGGTCCCACCATTAGATCCATTACACTCATTAGTTTCTGGGATGGGAAGTGATTGTAACCATTTCTTGACCAACATTCAAATGACGTCTTTTGGCGCAACGCATACTATACAGGACAATTTCATGCCCACTTTTAAGATAATTACAGCATAATAGTTTTTGGTAATATTCAAAATTGTATAAGAAATAATTTTACAATTTCTCAAACAATTGCAGATCCAAGGACTAATATATCACATACTAGGAGCGCTGTTACCACTACCAGATGCGGATCATCAATTCTTACAAATTTATTTCATGGGCAATTCGGATGCGGAAGTTGATAGGCGTTGTGCTTACAATCCAACAATGAAGCGAACCATTTTCCAAGAATTGCAAACGTTTAATAACAACGAATTTGTCAAAATGTTCAAAATTGAGGTTGAGCACGCGAGAAGAATTAATTCACCGACAATCAGGGATAAGACAGGGGAAGAGGTGGGCAGGAGAGGTAGGGGAAAGGGTAACAACACGCCACGTTCCTTTTAAAAATAAAGTGTAGGAGGGGAATGGTGGAAGGAAAAGGGGCAGAAGGGGAAAAGGGGCAGGGGAATTAGGATGGAAGGTGGATTGGATTGGGTGGTAGGGTAAGGGATCATAGGAGGAGGGTTAAATGCAGGAGGGGCTGGGGGAACGGCAGCAACGCGATGGGTACAATTTATGATGGATGAAATGTTGTATACATGTTAATGGGATGGAAGGGGCAGGGAAAAGGGTTGGTAAAGTAAGTAGTAGTAGTGGAAAGGGGCAGAGGAATGGGGGCGGCTTATGGGGTGCTTAGCGAATGGGTGGAATAAACAGGAGAAGAGGGGTAGGAGAATTGGAGGTAAAGTAAAGGGGCATGGTGTTGGAGTGGCAGGGGAAAGGAGAGGCAAGGAGAAAAGCTGCATCGCGCCGGGGACCTGTTAGTGTATATATAAAATATTAAAAATTTTTATAGATAAGCATCCTTCAAATATTTAACAACTGAAGTAAAACGCCAGCGTTGCCAAACACAAAAAAGGACAAGTGTGAAGATGGTTTAAGCCCAATACTGAGATCGATGAAAAATTTTGATAATGAAATTGTTAATTACTTCTGCTATGTCAAACAAACGAAAAACAGTGTTCCCAAATCAACATGAAATACTAAAATCAGACACTTATTAGGTGAAAAGTCCACACATATGGATTTTTTTTTTGGGTTTTTCTGACGGAGATGCAAAAGGTCACACTGTGTGTCATCTGTTTTTGGAGTATATAAAGTGTTTTCGGTAACAAACGTTTTTGTTATCCGAGTACTCGATGAAAAACAGTTGGTGTCGAAATTTTTTCATTGTTGTTTGACAACGTTTTTTTTATACGAAGTTTTTATGATATCAAAAATTTTCATCGATCTCAGTATGGAGATTTAGCAGAATGTTTTTTCTTGTTTTTATGTAAATTACTTCAGAGATACTTACGCAATAAGAAATTTAATAGTTTCTTAAATATATTCAAAAATAAAATTATATATATATATATATATATATATATATATATATATATATATATATATATATATATATATATATATATATATATATATATATATATATATATATATATATATATATATATATATATATATATATATATATATATATATATATATATATATATATATATATATATATATATATATATATATATATATATATATATATATATATTGTGTAGTATTTAGGTACTGTACTCACTATTTAAGTTCGACGTTGGCCCATTGGCGACGCCTCCAGCTACAATCACGCCGTTGCCGCTGACGATTGTGCCGCTGCTGCTGCTTGATGCATCATTATCTTCAGTGGCGCTACTGCCACCCGAAGCTCCTGGTGCTCCACTCTTAATATTACCGCCGTTTGTGCCACTTCCGGTCGCTCCTTTGAAGCCATGTTTATTACTTCCGCCTGCCACGCCGCCTCCGCCTCCGCTGCCACCATTGCTATTTGCGCTGCTGATGGTGATGCCGCCGGCGCCGATGCCATTTAAGATTTGTGGAAGTATAATCTTATTTGTGGAGTCCCCCGCTGTTGCCGATAGCACTAGGAGGGCCCCAATTAGCTGCCAGGGCAACATCAACTCAATAATTCCTGCGCCTTTGGCTGCGTGTTGCTAAAGTGCATTATACTTTCGAATTTTTTTGTATATATTTTCTTTTAGTTTGTTTGTGGTTTATAGTTTTGAGCGCAAATAAAATAAATTTGCTGACACTAAGTATTAAAATTTTATCGTAATTGTTGTTTAAATTTATAATTTGAGTTTAATTTTTTGATATGCATTCACGCAAATTGATTTCATAGACTCGTTTGTGGCAGTATTTCATTTAAAATAATCTGAAATGGCAAGTGCAAATTTTAGATTTATATATTAGTCCCAAAGTATACAGTAAAATACATTTTAAAATTTATAAGAAGAAAACTTGGCTTAGGTATTTATTCTCGAATTCTCATATTATTTACTAATGGTGGCAGAAAAAAACACATCAACATGTTTTTCAAATTATTTTAAATATAACATTTAGCTTGAGTTTGCAAATAGTGTATTACTATGTCAAAAAAAAAAAACGAAAAACAGTGTTCCCAAATCAACATGAAATACTAAAATCAGATATTTATTAGGTGCAAAGTCCACACATATTTATTTTTCTTTGATTTTTCTGACGGAAATGTAAAGGGTCACACTCTTTGTCAACTGTTTTTGAAGCATATAAAGTATTTTCGGTAGCAAACATTATTTTGTTATCTGAGTACTCGAAGAAAAACAGTTTGTGCCGAAAATTTTTGATTGTTGTTTGACAGCGTGTCTCTTGTATGACGTTTTTTCGGTATCAAAAACTTTCTCAGTATTGAGATTATGTTTGTAGCGTGTGGCTCTTGGCACATTTGGCATTGGTTGGGAATATTTTTGTCTTAACAAATTAGGGGCAAAGATTCTGCCCGTTTCGCTGCTGTATCAACAGTTTCGTTCAATTTTATATTTGTGTGTCCTGGGATCCACAGCAGTTTTATTGTATCGCAGTTTTTGACAAGGTAGTTTCTTATCACACAGGGATAAAAATCACGATTGTTAGTATTTGAAATAGCGTCAATAGTGCAGAAAGGTAGTCTGAGCAAATCATACACTTTCCCGCGGACTTGCTAACTAAGACGATTGCCTCATGAAACGCTATGATTACAGTCGATAGAACCGATGAATATGGTGGACGAAAGCTGTATCTTAGTGTTGAGGTTACGGTGATTATGTCAAATTTGGTGTTGTCTTTGGTGGCGGAACCATCTGTATAGATGAATCTACGGTCAGAATTTATTTCTTTAATATTTTGGAATGCAGTTTGGTAGATTGTGGTATTGTTTTTTGTGTATTTTCTTAAAGTAAGGGCTATTTGATAATTGTTGAAGAGCCAATAAGGTAGTTCTTTACCACACTTCAGTGGTCCCAAAGGTATGCTTAAGTCTGTACATTATTTAGTAAGGTAGTCCAATCTTTAATACGTTTTCGGGCATTTTTACAGAGCAGGCTTTTTCAAATATTTTTCATTAAGTGTATTTTTGGAGTTGTGAAGAATTTTGTACAATTTTTATTTGAGAAAATTTTGCTTCACTTCTATGGGCGCAATATTAATTTCAAACAGGAGATTTTTGATTGGGGGTGAATGAGCGTATTTCAAAATGCTGCACTTATTATTATCTTGACTTTGTTAAGAATAGATACAGCGGCGCGACTATAGAGAAATAGGGCGAAATCAGTCCTTGAGATTATAGGAGCTTTTATTATCGAAACAAGAGTTGCTGTATTGCAATTGCATTTGGGACTTGACAAGCAGTTTAAGTATAGCATTTAGTTTTTTGGATAAAGAGTTGTTTAAAACTATTATATGATGGTTTCATTTTTATTTTTTTTTTTAAAGAGATACCTAGAATTATTAGTGTATTCACTAATGGAATGATGATGTGGTTTTGCACTCAAAAATGACAAAGTACCAAAAGTTCTGCAAAAATAGTGTGTTTACTTTTATTTGTATGGTGTTTTTAATTATTTCATCATTCGGTCACTCTTTACACAAAAAGTGCATTAGAGAAGTGAATACTGCAAAGGCAATTGCTTTGGCATGTTATGCGTAAATGGTGAATATACTCAACGCATGCATTTTTAAAATGCTTTCTTAATTTGATTCTGTATATTTAGATAAAAACATAAACAAAGCCTAAACGACTTGAAGCGAAAAATGTTGATGTACGAGTATGTATGTATATAGCTATCCCTTTCGCACACTCTATCATTTTTAAAATCGCAAAAAAATTGAAAGAAAATATTTGCTCATATTAGTCGTGTATAATACGGCTATAAGTAAATTTTTTAACTTTGTTCGGGTTACTTTATCCAGGTAGACATCATCAACCTGTCTAGTTGAGTAGTACGGATTTATATTGATAAATTGTTATGCTAAACTTGAAATATTTAATGTTAGAATTATCAAATTAGATCTGTAGGTCTCAGTTTCTTCAGTCGACGTGTTGCCAGTCCTGATTATACCAAATATACCATTCTGCGTTTACTTTGCTGCGAAGTATTTTGGATGTGTGTATTTTGAATTATGGCTGTTTGACTGTTTTGCAGTGGACCATAACTGGATACCATATGTCCATTGTAACAGTTAACGATTAAATTATTGAGTATACTGTGTGAATTAAAAACTTTTAAACTGAATCATTCTTTTACAGCTCTGCCCTGCACTATATTGAAATACATACATTTACATTTAGTTAATTCAATAAATGTCCTTTCACACTACACTGTACAACGGCATAAACTCCATAAAGACTAAAATTCTAAGCTGCGAAAGCATGTAACATATTTTATTTTTGCCTTATTGCTCTCCACAGTTTACACAGTTTTCTAACCCAGCATATGAAAATTAGTAGAAATGTTGAAACAATTTGCAAATTTCTTAAATTCTCCAACACCCAAAAGTATGCAACATTGTGCGTTATATATTTAGTCTATGCTCAGGTTTGGCTTTAAATTGCACATTGGCGCCAATGTTTTGTTTGAATTCTCGTTTGCTTCTTGCTTTTTGCATTTTGAAATTCAATAAAGTTTGGCAAAATATTTTGCAGTCGCACATATTCCACTATAACTATTTCCCCAGTACTGTGCTGTCTCGTTGCACACGTATTTGTGAAAAGTTTTGCAAGAGTTTGGCTGCATAAACTCAGGCAATAAAGATTTGTGTAACGCCCTCCGGTGGCCAATTGATATACGAGTGTGTTTGTGTGTGTGTGTGTGTGTGCGTGTTATCTGCAACTGTGTATGTATCTGGTATCTGTATGTGTGTGTGTGTGTGGTGTTCTTGAAACATTTGAATTTCAAAAATAAAATTAAAATGCTTACGACTGCATATACGAATTATATATGTACTCGTATACATATATGAGTAGGTATCTTTCGAAATCATTTTCCACACGCAGCAAAAAACTTTTAAAATAAAACCTGAATGTTGATTTTAAATGGAAAATAAAATTTTGTATTTAGGTAAACATATTAAAAGCCATAAAGTTTTTATGCTATATGCACATGTGGTTGTACATGATGTGCATGAGTCTAGTAAAATATTTGCCCAAGACTGAAGTTTCTTAAACTTCAACTTTGCGTTCTCAACTTAATGAGCAGCATAGATAAAAGTACATTGAAGGTATGATTCAAAAGATTCTGAAATTTCGTTGGTTAACTTTTCCATGCAGTACTTCATTTATTAGTTTCTGGCAACGTTAGCCCAGACGTCCTTTCTGATGCTGCCCGATAATTAATTTTAGATTCCAAGTATAAAGCTTGCATGCTCATGCTCATGCTCATTTAACAGCTCCTACAGCTCGTGATTCATGTGGATTCAAAATTCTTCACAAATGCTAACAGAATCAAACATTTTTCAAAGAATCTTTCGCTGATAGACTCCCAAAGACGCTGTATCCGATAATGTCAGGGTCCATGCTTCTACGCTTTACAGACATATTCAGCGTATTATATATTTTTAACTTTGTACTTCGAAAGCTCTAAAACTAAACTTTGCTTGCTACGCCCTGTTCTCTACGCTGATGTTGTTGTTTGCTGCTAATCGCTGTGCTCAGATAGACAAAGTTTTCTATATTATTGTGAAGTTGAATTTCTCCATACTCATAGACCGTCCATGAGACGTGACTGTTTTTCAATCTCCTAGCAGTCACTGCTAAATCGCTGTACGTTCGAGCCGATGATGTCAATATCATCAGCACGCGCGAATAGCATCATTTCCTTATGGAAGATCGTGCCTGACCGTTCTACGTATATGTATTGATAGGATGTACTCCAGCAAGAGATTTAAAAAATCACCGGATAAATCAGCACACTGCCTGTATCCTCTCTTGGTATCAAATGGCTTGGTGAGCTTCTTTGCTACTCTGACAACACTTTGTGTGTGTGACAACATCATCTTTGCTCGGATACCAAGTTCAGATAAGGCGTTGAAGAACTTCGTTCTTATTGGCGTGTCGAAAGCGGCATTATAATCGACAAATAGGTGGTGTGTGCCTTTGTTATACACAGTATGCGAGAACGTTCCGATTTTAAGTAGACTTATTATACGGTAGTTACTTGAAGATAGAACAAAGTGATTCCAACCGTTGGACATGCATACGAAACATATCTTGCATAAAAGTTTGTGGATACACCTTACCAACTCTTCGTCACCACTTCGACCGCTTTGTAATTCTTCTGCTTGTTAATTATTGAGTCGACTTCGTCATAGTTTGATGGCTCTACAAGAACGCCATCATCAAGTAAAAATCGGCTGCACTTTTCGTTTCATTGCATCAGTGTTGGTTATAGAAATAACTTCTTCTTAGTCTCAGTGATTTCTTTAGCCTTCCATTTCCGTACTTGCAGAAGGTAAGTTCGGGCGTAAATCTTCGGTCAAACGCTTGACCCTTTGATAAAATTTTGGAGCTTCATTTCATGCTTTATTTTTTGCATCGGAAAAGACGTTTCTTCTAACTTCTTTCCTCTCGATATCGCTCTCTAACAGCTCTCGTTGCTCCTGACTGCAGAGTTTTTCTGTAGGCGAAGTTTTTCTCTGCAGTAAATTAACGACACTGACGACACTGCTTGTCATACCAAGAGTGTGTCAAAGGTCTGGTGTAACCAATGACCTGTTCGGTAGCCACATCCATGATGTGGTTGGTATATAAGACTCCACTGTTCACATACATTTCCAGAAGCCGAAGAGGATTCTTGGATCGATTGGGAATCTGACTGAAAATGCTTCGGCGGTCTGATATGATTTTAGCTTTCCGACGCCTTGCTTTCGTTGAGTGTTGGGACGTGCGTTCTGAACCATGCTGAGAAAAAATTAATTTCTTTTAAAATTTTGACGTTGAAGTCGATAAGTACAATTTGAACATTGTGAT
The DNA here is from genome assembly GCA_035044765.1 of Leucophenga montana. Taxonomy (NCBI): domain Eukaryota; kingdom Metazoa; phylum Arthropoda; class Insecta; order Diptera; family Drosophilidae; genus Leucophenga; species Leucophenga montana. The sequence goes on from JAWNNQ010001858.1 coordinate 58,586, forward strand.
AAGGGAGAAGTTCCAAATTTGTTCTTTTCCGTCGGGGCGTATGCACAAATTAGTCAAATTTATTATATGAATCAAAATCAATTGTGGACGAAACTGGGCGACGTTAATTAGTTTCTCTTGAATATAATTCAATTCTTATTATTGAGTTAAAGTATATCTTGGTTTTTTAATTGTTAATTAACTGAATTATTTACATTTAAATTGTATTATATTTATGATTGAATTGTAACCCTAACATTTAATAACGTGGCATTGCAGTTTCGTCCAGGTACATCCGCTTCGTCTTTGTTGCCATATCATTGTACATTGTAACAAATCGTTTGTTTATACTGAAGTTACAGGCTTTTTTCTTCTATGTTCGACGCCATCCACTGTATGGCGACTTTTGTTCAAGTAGTTTAACCCATAATTTTCTCTTGCAATGCCAGTCATCTCTCTATTGCCTTCTTTTGCTCTGCTACACAGTTCTCTTGCTGCACAGATACCTGTGACCAGTGACGTTCCGATCACTTTGGTCACACTCTCAAATCTCGTACACATTAACATAGTTCTTCGAGCCGGATGAACAGCTTTATGTGCAAGTTTTCACAATTTTAAATTTGCTCAAGTTTCTATATGATGTAGTTTCTTATAGTATATATTTTAATTTATTCTTTCCACTATAAATATAGAAGTTGTTAGTTAACTCAATTAAAACCTAACTCACAGTTAACTTGAGGTTAACTCGCCACTTTAAAACGGGTGCTCTGAGTATTCGATATATTGTCACCTATTTAAGTTGATTTTATAGTACAAAAACTCTTGAATCAGACCGCTACTCATTCTCTCTCACGACCGTAACTTTCCCTCTCTCTCACACACATACTTCCTTCCTTTTCACGTTTTCTTTCTTCTTTCTTCTCTCCCACACATATTTTTCCACAAAATTCTTCATTTTAAGTCAACGCATATGTTGCATACTTCGCAGCGCAAATAACTTAGTTTCAAAATGGTTGCTGCTATTTCTGTCGCCATCTTTCCAGCCATTTTACTTTTTTTATGGTTATATTACAAAAATATGCATCTATATATATATATATATATATCTATATGTATCTTTACTATGTCGTTGCTCATACATCTACAATTAATTTTAATGCTGTTTTCATTTTTGTTTATACTAAGTTTTATTTCAATCTAACCTCTCCCTCTTTTTCACCATTTTTTATATATAGTTATCTTGCTTGTTCTTTAACATATCTTGTGTGTGTTTTTTTTTTATTAAATATTACTTTTTGCAGACTTTGTCTCAAAGAGCAGCGGAAAATTTTATGTTTTCACATAAAACTCTTAAAGCTTTTCTTAGCCACAAATTTGAACACACTTTTTTATGATTCTTAAGCGTGTCGAAGTTCTTGAGTGTCGTTTATGAAATTATGTAACGTTTTCTCAAATCTTTTCTGTGGTTTTTTTTTTTATGTTTTAGGTCAAATATTAGTGAAACTTTTGTGGCTTTTGATTTAATAATTTATGTCTTGCAATTTAATTAATTTGTTCATAATTAAACTGGCGTTTAAACAGCTTGAGTTAAATTCATTTGGTCTATTTGTATAAGAGAAGTTTAAAATTTAATAATTAAACTAAAAGGGAGCGATTTTACTTTGTCTTATTTTGATTTTGACATTTCTTTGGTTTAATGAAAAATATGTAGCAACTAAAATTAATTTAAAATCTAATGCAGGTGATGGAATGCTTCTTGGTATGTTCTTGCATATGAAAACTTTAAATTTAATGGAATTTTGGTTCATACTACCTTTTTTCATAACAAAATCAATGTAACCAACACAATATTTAAGCTGATTCCCTCAACATCATCATTCTGTGAAAATAAGGTATATCGAATTCAATCGAATTCAATCGAATTCAGTGTTAGTAATACATAATATTGACTTAACTAAAGAATTTTTTCATACAGAATCACAAAATTGAGCTTTGGGTTTGTATAGGGTCCGCATAAAAGTCATCCATATCGAACTTGGCTGTGGGTTTGTATGGGGCCTACCCTAAAAGTGTGCACGGCATAACAATATGGATACTCCAAAAGAAGCTTAATTGCGGCATTCAGACAAATATCTAAAAAAATTGTCAAAAAAGATAAACTTGTTTTGATCGATGCCGCATCTAGTGCTTTGCAAACACTCTGGCACTCTGATACTACCATTTAAAATTGTATGAGAATTTACAAGACTTACCGCTTGCAGAGTATATATCTTTCTGAAGTATCTGTTCATGCCGTTGGTGCGTAAATTGTAATTGAGTGCATATGCCTTATAGACGACTGTATGCCAGAATAAAATTCTCGAAAAACTTGCAATAATCATGGCACTTGGCATACTTTGCAGATACTGTGCATCTAAAGTGCCGCACTCTGTGGCCTTATACGGTACAACACGAACTTTTCTCTGAAACATTGTACGAACTACAATTTTCTATTAGATATGTTGATGGCACCGAAATTAAGCTCTCACCATCCAAAAGCATATTATTCTCGTGTACAGGTGTACAGCTGAAAGGTTCAGTTAACATACATGATCAGGTATTTGGTAGTTGTCTGTGCCTGGGACTGTGCATGACAAAAAAATATAATAATATATATATATATATATATATATATATATATATATATATATATATATATATATATATATATATATATATATATATATATATATATATATATATATATATATATATATATATATATATATATATATATATATATATATATATATATATATATATATATATATATATATATATATATATATAGATAGATAGATAGATAGATAGAGAGAGAGAGAGAGAGAGAGAGAGAGAGAGAGAGAGAGAGAGAGAGAGAGAGAGAGAGAGAGAGAGAGAGAGAGAGAGAGAGAGAGAGAGAGATATATATATATATATATATATATATATATATATATATATATATATATATATATATATATATATATATATATATATATATATATATATATATATACTTTTTCTGCCATCATTTAAGCAAAGTAAAGATAAATAAATACCAGAGATATGTTCTTGATATATATGGGCAACCCTAGTTTGGTTGGTTTGCATATTGCATGAAAATGGGCGGACCCAGAAAACTTCGTCCCACCCAAAATTGAATATTTGACTGAAGTAATTTCAGGCATTCACGATTCCAGTCGAAATTAAATTTGTTGATCGAACACACGCGATGGATAACAGATGACGCCACTCGAACTTCAATTACTAATTAAATGAAACACTTTTTGAGTACGATTGAATTCAATATCTCTTATTTTAACGCAATTTAAAGATGTTAAAGGAATCATATGACACGTCAATTCAATGCTTTGTGGTAGACTACGTTCTTCGTTTTATTGACCGGCGCGTAAATAAATAAAGATGAAGGCTTTCCGACAAGCGAACATGCCACATATAATTGGCCATGCGAAAAGCGTGAGCCTTCTATATTAATTCACACACTTCCAAAGAGTGACCATCTGATTTATTGATTGTCATGAGTCTGGTGGTTGAGTTAACGGTGGTAATTTGACTTTTCCACCCGCACAACGCAATCCTGGTGTGTCCGAATAAAACTATATTTCACTTCAATATTGGCAAATCACCTCCATAGGCCCAATTATAACACACGGCAGCTTGCTCCATTTAATCGTGAAGAAATATTGGAAATTGGCGGGATTTAATTGGACATTTGCAGCACTTCTCACTCGACGAATTGCGTTTGATTAAACTTGACATTAATAATTGAAAGGAAAAATACTACAATAACAAAAAGCATAAACTGCTTGTGAATTATAAACAAAAGTCAACAACAATTGTAGCATATATCAATCCACGTGACCCCATAAGTACAACAAAACAAAATTCATCAAATTTGGAAGATCCGTTCTCGAGTTGTGCGAGGTCTTGTCTAACCATTCGATATTGTGATTATTTTTGGATGGTCGCTTCATACACGTATACTAATGGGCTTGTCTCACATTTTGGGGTAGTCACTATACAAACCCATCCATCAGCCACGTTTATGTTTTACAATACTATTTGATAGTATTATTAAATTATAGTATTAAAGCTTCGGTTCAAACGAAGTTAAAGTTTTATCTTGCTTTAAATTTTCTTTCGGCATTTTACTTCGATTTTGCTAAAACACGGAGAAATTTCAATTTATCCCTTTGATTGCAAATTAAATAATAAAATAATCAACTAATATCAAGGAAAGAATATAAAAAAATCGAATTTATCAAATCGTTCAATTTCGTATGAAAGAAACAGCTTACGAAACTGAATGAAATACTTCGCTATCGTTTACTCGCTCGAGCTATAATAGCTGACCTCCTTCGCCTTAAACGTAAGGTCAGAGAAGAATATGCGAGAACAGGAGATGCCCCAATTCAGCAGATTTACAGTAAGCTGGCAAATCGCCTTCATGCGGTGTTGGCCCGCAGAAAATAGCTTCAAATTGACGAATTTGTTGGAGAACTTGGGCACCGATGCCTCCACAAATTACTCTCTGTGGCGAATTACTAAACGGTACAAGTCTCAGGCCTCACCAAAATCGGCTATAAGAGACCCGGCAGGAGGATGGTGCCGCACATCCCTGGACAAAACAGAAGTGTTTGCAAGCAACTTGGAGCAACGCTTCAGGCCATTCACTTTTGCGCATGAGAGTCACTGCCGCCTTTAACTGGCCCTGGAAAAGAAAGATTATGCAGTCACTGCTTTTCTGTACACCGAGCAAGCCTTCGATAGGGTGTGACATCGTGGGCTTCTATACAAAGCCAAGAGCCTCCTAACTTCGCAAGTCTTAAGTCAAAGCAATTGAAGCTGGCGTTCCCCAAGGCAGCGTCTTAGGCCTCATCTTATACACCATCTTCACAGCAGATATGCCTACCCACACAGCAATCACTGGAGTATCGCGACATATGCCGACGGCACTGCGGTACACACAAAAAGACCACGAGTGCACTTCAACAGTATTTGAACGCATTCCAGGAATGGGCTGAGAAGTGAAATGTATCTCTTGAAAATAAGTTCCGAATTTTCCTGCGGGTTCTACAGGCAAAAACGCTAAGGAAGATCACTGGGGCTTCTTGCTACATGAGAACCAGGGACATAGAACGCGATCTCAAGGTGCCTAAAATTGGAGATCGAATCTAGGAGGTTGCCAAAAAATCAATGAGTCACTGGAATCTCATCCGGACAGCCTAGCTAGGCGACTATGTATCGCAGTCCAACGAACTGCTAGCCCCCGAACTAGAACGAGAAGACTGCTCAAACGCCACCACCCTCAAGAGCTGCTGCACCGGGTCTTGACCTAAATTCCCACAAATATTTCCTAAGCAGTAACCCTTAGTTAATAGTCACACCCTGCAAAACTTACCTCTGCTAAACTCTGTATACCACCTATGTATGTAACTTCTATAGTTGTAAGTAATCGTTTAAACCAAATTCTGATTAGCTTAAGTTGCCTAGAAGGTAGCCTATAAATAAATATTTCGTTAAAATAGCAAATACCAGGAATGTGCTAATATGCTTCTTCTACAACATTTTTACTTGTTACGAACTGCTGGGTATATATAAATCTATCAGCTGTGCTTCTGCAGCGAAGCTACAACGCCTCATTAACATTTGCATTATTCCCGTTAATTATTCGTTTCCCTTGCTGCATAGCTAACAGTTAATCAGTTAAATTTGTCACTCTATGTAATAGAGCCTATTCGTCCATGTGCTCTTATTTTTATTGTTGCCCCACATATTGCAGTTCAACTCTGGTTTTTACATTAAACTTTGTTTCGAAAGCAGCAACAAAAAATCTCTAAATAATGGGCCGACATAGTTGTAGATGTATTCACCTCGTTGTAGTTGTCAATGCGGCACAGGGTAATATTCTAAACAAATTTCAGTTTTATTTCAACTTCCAAAAACATTGGTAGGCAAAAACATTGGTAGGCAAGTCCCACTCATGCATATGTACACATATTGTATTCTGTTACCCTTCAAATTGTAATTTATTCTACAATTTTATTATATTTCAATTGATTGCAACTAATTTGATAAATTTGTATGCAAAAAGAGTTTTTCAACATTTATTTATCTAAAATAGCAAAATTGATTAGGCAAAACAAACGAAGCCATTTGTTTACAATTAATTAAAACAAAAGCAAAAACGTCTAAAAAACTGAAACTGTGAACCAGCTTAAATGTTGCAGAATAGCAACAGAATACAAAGCGCAAAAAAAAAACAAGGATCCCAATAAAGTGTCAACAATGCGGAAATAAAAAATAAAAAATAAAAATAATACTTGATAGCGTTTAGCGTAAGCCACTGAAAAGACCAACAAACGACAATCACAAATCCATAAAAACGACCACAACGACGCAAACAACAAAAGAATAAAGAATAGGGAGCAAACTGCTGCAGGATAAATAGAAATGAATGACGCACATAAAACACGAACTTATTTAGCGGTCCGAAGGACGAAAAGAAAAATATGTTAAGCATGAATCCTTGGTGAAGCCGAAACCGCATTAAGAAATACAATCTATAAACAAGGATAACGTTCATTAAACATGAGCCGAATTTTGTATACGCTTCACATTAAATTTTAAATTACATATCCTAGTATTATAAAATGAAATTATGAAATATACTACACAGGGTCTAACAAATGTCCGTTGAGTTTCTTAGAAAAAACATGGTGGACATGGTGTACCGCAGAGTCTTCAATAGAAGCAGCAAGCTGCTGGCGTTGCAGAAGCAGACGGACACTGATCACTTCCTGCAAAATGTCATCTCGGAGAAGAGCACAAAATACACGTTATGGACTCTAGCAAAGAGTTACAAACAGCCCTGGCCAGTTATGCGATCCAGTACGGCGCATATAAATGGCCCGAAGACCATGAAGGCGCTAGGCGAGGATGAGCTTGACAATAACACGCTGAAGGCTTTGCCGGCCAAAGCGGTGCTCTTCTTGGTGCTTATCTTTAACGCGGTGCTGAGGTGAATAGGGCACAGCGTATCACAATGGAAGAAGGCAAGCATCTGGAAAAATTCACAAGACTGGAAAAAGACCCTCAGTTTGGTTTCCGCAAGTCCCAAAGAATGCCGGAACAGTTGAACAGGGCGGTGAATTTCATCGTTGACGTATAGCAGACCAAGGTGTACGTGATGGCGGCTTATCTGGATATACGGCAGGTCTTTGATAGGGTGTGGTATGATGGCCTCACGGGTCTACTGCCGCCTCAATTATTCATGTTGGTGCGGAGTTATCTGACCGACAGAACCTTTTTCGTTGTTCTGGATGGAGCGGAGTCATCCACTAGAAAGCGTACTATGGCCAACAGGCTCTTCTATTCCAATGAATGACTTGCAGGATCTCATGATTGGTGGTGGCATTTCTCAGCGGAACTTGGTAAGTCTCCTCACTTTACTTTAAAATAGACTAAGAACAAAAGTGATGCTTTCTTAATTGATTTAGACGATATCACTCGATTCATTCTTTACAATATCTTTATGGTAACATAAGCTGCATATTCCTGCTCATTGCTGCTATTTTGGTACCGTGCGCTTTACTCTCTTCGCCGGAAACGATTCGTTTGATGGGATGGAAAGTCAACATCGTTGGTTTCGTTCTCGCATTACCCTGCAGTTAGAGTAAACGAGAGGAGCTATTTCGCAGGCTTCTGGTAGGTGAGTGCATGTATGGCTTGGACAGCGAGAGAGCGAAATCGATTGAAAAATGGTCTATGTTTGCTCTAACTTTTGGCTTCCTATCCGGGAACCATTCTTGGACGGAATACTTCTTATGTTTTTCCTGATGGTTCCAATCAACGTTAGCAGTTTTCGAATGAATTTTTGACACACTCCATGTGAAGTGTCTTTTCAAACCATCGTTCAAACCAAGGAAAAGCACTCTCCTTGCTGCTTTGCCTAGGCACACACAAACCCAGAACTTTATGTCATACTTCTTAGGCTTCAACTGTATGTATTGGTGAAACGGACATCGACCGTGTAAGCCGAGGATGTGCTTGTCGATCGCCACTCACTAGCAAGCACCATAAAAGTTTTTAAACGATTCGACCCATCATTCCCATGAATACGAATTCGAATAGTGCGGCGATTGTACGAAAACCATATCTCCGACAATATAGCTCTATACATTGATCGGACGACCTTATCGATCCTATGCGATCTATCCGACCTGCAAGTAAGCAAGCAATTCAGTGCTCAGGATTGTTTTTTCTTTGTCGTTCCGCTCAAAATCAATAAGACAACGGCACTGCCGTAAGAATTTGCATTGTCCATAATATTTTTAAAGTCGCAGATGTGCTTTGGTATACCCAGTCACACCTGGCTACAAATTTATGATAATTCACTGGCGTGCTTTGCCGCCAAGAGCGGCAGGAGAGAGAAATCTCCAACCTGTTCTTGTTCTTCATCGCTTTCACTTTCACTCTCGCCCACGGTTGGTCCGCTGCGCAAATCGAAAATATCCGGGAGATGCTCGTCGTAGTTACTATTATTTTCACAGCCGCTTTCGCTCTCATCTTTGCTTTGTAACATATTTTCCTCAATCTCAAAATTGATCTTGCAGGCATAATCTAGAAACAACTTTTTTCCACAAATCATGGAAAAATAATCATGGGAATTATGCAAAACTAACCTATAAGCATCAATAAGGAAACGTAAAATATGAAAACAAAGCAAACTGAAGGCAACTGAGATGATGTTTCATGCGTCCCCACTTATGTACGGAATTCCGCACACCAAGAACGAATAACGTTATTCTCGATTATCTCCACCCTTCAATTAGAAAAATTTCGAATCTACGCGTACTCAAAAGATAATTACAAATGACTAGTTCTCAGGGAGTTTGTGTATAGGATCTGTCGACAGAAAAAATAAATATGACAAAATTAAAACGAAAATGTGCGGAATTCTCCACCAAGATCTTTAATTTCCAAATAGTTTCTAACTGGCATAATAAAGTCCTTTAAAATTGGACAAATATATACGATATAAGATTTTTATGTGAGGATATTTTCGGTATATATTTTATAACGGTTAATGTAATGCTGTGATTTTATATGATGTATATTACATAGTTCTCGTGGCACGATCATTTCTATATACTATCTTACAATGCATTGCAAACTTTCTGATAAACTTAAAATACACTATCTACACTATGTGTGAGGGTATACAAAGTCGTGGCGATGTTGGCAACGCGCTGCCGCCGCAGTCGTTGACAGCTGTTGCCAGCTATTTGGCATATTTGTGACAATATATTTTTTCCCATTCCAATAGCGTAAAGAGGACACAAACAGGACATACATAAACGTGTAAAACAAAAGAGTGGTAGTTAGTAAGTCTAATAAGCAAATAAATACGAATAGGGGCGACCAAACAAAGGCGCAGCATGAACGCGAGTGAAATTTTAAATAGCTATGGTAACACTGAGCCAAGATAAAAAAGAATGAAACAAACTACATAGCCTACTTTAAGGCGCTGAAGCGCTACCAGGACCAATGGTAGTGATGGCAATACATAGTAATGACACTCGTCGCCATTCAAATCTCTGCCAAAGCCAAAGCTAGCAGTAGAAAAAAAAAATTACACATTGAATTGAATTACGCGCCATCTCTCTCTCTCTCTCTCTCTCTCTCTCTCTCTCTTTCTCTATCTCAATCTCTCTCCATCTATCTAACTGCCTGACACTCTTTGTGTTGTAGGGTGTTCGGCATGCACACTAGGCTGTGTCGAAAATTTAATTTCATGCACATTGCAAATCCTTTTAATTGAGATTTGTCGTTTGTCCTAGTACAACTTCTAGGCGATTGCTACTTTGTCTGCTATTCAAAAGTTGAATTCGAACGTGTGTCCTGTCTGACTATGTGCGCGGCATTCCTAATGATGTCCTTTGTGGCGGCCTAATTGTCAAAACGGGTTTTTGTCTCTGTCTCAATGTAGCTTAATGTATTCATTTTGTTCTGAATGACTCTGGATGACTCCGGATCCTGTTTGTCTTTCTGTTTGTATGTGTTTATCAGCCTGCCTCTGTCGCTAATTGGCTACGTCTGCCTTTTATGTCTACGTGGTTATTTTAATTCATTTGCAAGTACTACGTGTAGATTTATATTATCTTTGAATGTTTTCTGGGCATATGTTCGAGCTGAATACGTGCGTGTATTTCAAAACATGTTTCATGATATTCATTTTCTTTTTCTTTCCTTTTTTTCGACACTGTTTTAGATGATTATTTGACATATTTATTTGTTAAAATTTTTGCCAATATTGTATTTGAAATAAGTGATGCTGCTCCTGGTGTTCAATTAATTATATGTAGTTTCTTCACATCTGTACCTGAAATTGTTAAAATAAGATAAAATATCTTCATTGTTAACAGACTACCAGACTGACAAAATGATATTACACAAACAACATTTGCAGACATTGTTTCGAAAATATAAAAATAAACCATTAGTCGTTCGATTTCCAGATGTTAAAGAATTAAGTTAACAGCAGGGAATGAATGCTTATAAGGTATGATCTAAAAATAACCGAACTTTTAATTTAAATCATGGAACACGTAGCGTCATCTATTATCCATCACGAAGCATCTAATTGTGCTGAGTTAGTGGAAAAAGTAAGTGATAAAATCGCTAACGATGCAAATTTCACTGTGAGAAAGCTGGCAAAAGAATTAAATTCATCTTACTGTGCAATCTACAAAATATTAACTGAAGATTTGGGTAAAAGAAAGGTGTCTGCACGTTTTGTCCACATCAGTTAAATTGCATTTTCAGAAGTCAAGAATGAAGACAATGTTGATATTTTTCTAGGATTCCAAGGGTATTGTTCACAAGGAATTTGTTCCAGAAGGTCAAACTGTCAATTGAGAATATTATTTACATTGCTTGTCGTTTGTGGTCGAGAGTTCTACGTGGTAGGCCCGCATATTCCAAAGGAAAGCAGCTGTTTTTATTGCATGGTAATGCATCACAAGACCAAAAAGTCAATGAATTTTTGATGAAAAAACAGATTTGTCTCGTTGATCATCATCCATATTCGCCTGATCTATCACCGTGCGCTTATTTTCTCCTGACTCTTACAACACTATAATGCACCTACATATGTACATTTTGCATTCAATGAAATCGGTACACTGGTTTCATATATCGGCCATAAAAATGAAGTTACTCTTTTGATAAGCACTCTGCACAAGACAGCATTTTTTATTAGTCGATAGTATTTGATTTTATGTTCTCTCTAAGGAGGCGTAGATACTGCCGACCAAATGATTGGTTACTATAGCATCAAGAGGAAAACAAATCGATTTGTATTTGCAAACATGCCAGATATATCCGCTTGAATATCCGCACTGAATGCGTTTATTATATTTTCCGAAGTCGACATTTCGTGGCGAGCAAAAAATTCAAATCGTAGAAGGCCAGAATTTTTGCGAGAGTTAGCGCATTTTTTGGCTGCAGACCACATGATGAGACGAACCAACAAACCAAAACTGGCCGAGATAAGAGAACCTCCCACAGGTTCCGTAGCCTCTACAGGCAGTATTACTAAAACCTCAGCTATTAGAAAACGTGATAAGCAAGTGTGTAATCTGCGGGAACTTTATTTGCAAACTAAACTGGAACATAATATATGCTCATCCTGTAATAAAAAAATTTATTTAGAAAAAGACCACATGACCACATTTTTCTTTGACCAAACCTTGCAGCTGGGTATGTACAAGGTATGTACCCTGGTAGAGTTCATGAAAGCGAAGGATAAACCTTGAATTGTCTCAAAAATGTATTTGAGTGCCACGCCCAAAATACGGCTACATCTTTAAAATTCACGTATTGAAAGGTAAACCAACTGGAAAAAATGTATTACTACAAAAAACATGGCGTGTAATATAGTCGAGCATCTCGTTGGTACTTGTTTTCTGCATTAGCTCTAGCGAAAGCATAAAGGATAGCAGTTGTTCTATGTGTGTTGTCACAATTCTTAAATGAAATTCCACTATTCAATTTACTTATTTTCATGCACATACAAGTATACCAGCTCTCCTAATTCTCAGCTAGATGGCAACAACAAATTCTCACTTGTATCTTGCCATTTCATCTAATAATATTTTTTTTTTGCTACTTCTTTCGCTTCCTTTATTTTCCACTCATCATATTTTTGCAATTTGTATTTGCATTCCTCGAACAAATTGTAAATTTGTCACAAAACACAAACAAACAAAAAGAAAAGAAAAGAAAAAGAAATCTGATGCAGAACAGAGAAACAATAAAAAACCTGAATGGAAAACAATAAGCCATCGTGTATGACTTTATGTTTTGGTCCTTTTCTCATCCTTTTCTGCTTTTTTTTTTTTTCTTTTTCATTGTTTTTGCAGCATTTTTGTGCAGATGCTGACCAAATCGAATTGCATTGGTTCGAGTATACATTCTTGCATATTTGCACATTGTCGAATTGTCATATAGGACAAATACTCATACAACAGATACATTCAGCATTCGGCATTCAGATACACATATACCTAAACGCAGATTTGCTTCTATTTTTATTGTATAAAGAGTTTTCCATGCAATAGATTGACTCGAAACTTTACCAAATCCTGCGCTCATTTGATCTCGATCTAGTATACTATTTGTCTGTCTGTCCGTCTGTCCGTCTGTCTGTCTGTGTGTGTGTTTGCTCCTGTTTGCTGCTTAATGTATTTTTAAGCTATATTCTTTGTTTGTATTTGTTTGGCTGCTGTTTGTTTGTTTGTATTTGGTCCTGTATCTGCATCTGCAACTGTGTCTGTGTCTGTGTCCGTGTCTGTTCGTTTGTTTATTGCAGTTTTGTGTCGATTCGAGTTTTGAGTTCATTCAGCAGCTTTAGCAACTTTACACTCGACACACTTCGACACACGCATTCATGCATTGCTCGTTTGTTTGTATCTATTTCTGTGTTTGTGCTTGTGTATGTATCTCTATGTATCTGTATCTACTTATATGCGTATGTGTATCTGCCTGTGCCTTTGCATATATTCGTTTATAAGTTTTTTGTTGCTGTCAGCTTTATAAATGTGCATTAGCATCGTAAATGTTTATCTTTGTCTGTGTCTGTTTCAGAAGCGTTTTGAACTACTTGTAAATCGAGAGCTGAACAAAGGCTTTCGCTTTTTGTAGATACTAATTAGCTAATTTTTAAGACGCGAATCTTACATAATGTACATTTTTTTTTTTTGTTAACATATTAACTGATCAACGTTTCTACTGTACCTATCGGCAAAATTCAGATCTGGCCACCAACTTGGACATTTAATTTAGTTCAACAGCTGAATTGATATTCCTCAAACGATTATGAAATAATTTTCTTCGAAATCATGACAAGATCAGGCAATGCTTTGCTTTGAAAAAGAGCGCAGCTAAGGGGAATAAATTCAGCATGATGCTAATTTGCCTAAAATTTACTTCGAACATTTTTGATGTTCTAATATAATTGAATAGTTCATTACGTTTAATATATGAAATTAAAGGTAAAAATCTTAAAAGCGTTGTCATTTAAAGTCTCATTTAATAGTTTATTTAAACTTTAACTTATTTCAGTTGGCTTTTTTTACAGCTAAAGCAAAACCAAAAAATATAGTCCGTGCAGAATCTTGCCTTGACCTGTCTTTAGATTATTCGCCAATCATTGCAAAAATTAGCATGCGTCCCTCTACTACACAAAAACCCGCAATACTCCATAAGAGAAACACAAATTGGTATCTCCCTCATCAGGCGTATAATTAATGAAAGGTTAACATCAAATGTTCCACCCCAGAACGCATTACATTGCAATCTCGGATAAAAATTGAGGGAGCTCCAAGTAAATACAGGGTGTCTCAAAAAAAAAGTTCATATTTAATTTACTGATTGCGTGAACGCAACTATTCCGAGAGGCGCAGGGGGTATGTCAATCGGTAGCCTAGCTTTTGGGAATTTAGTCGCTATGGAGCGTTTCTCGGGAGCGGACCATGCGTTGCGCGTACGGTAATTCAGCGACTGTAGTTCGTAGAAAATTGTGCAAAACCTACTTACTTTTTTTGTTTATCGATTTTTTAAATGTGAACTTTCTTTTGAGACACCTTGTATATATTGAGTTTTTCAGTTTTTTGCGACTTTACCGTACTTTGAACGAAAATTAATAAGTCAAATTGGTATACAACTATTTACTTTTGGTATGCAGTTTCAAAATATATTTAATTTTGCGTCTTCTGCATCTTATTTTATTAAAATCGAGTAATATTTGATTGTGTTATTGAACTTTTTAGGAAAATAGCCATTTGCCAATATCTTAGTTCATGATGATTATTAACCTCCGCGTAAGTTTCGACCTCATCTGCAGTGCTACTTTTTGGCCAGAGTTTACACTGGTTAAGGAATATGCACAAAGAAAAAAACCCAAGATCGACACAACCAACTTCAGTTTTACCTCAACAACCGGCCGGAACCTCTACATCTGCATCTAATACTCTTAATTTAAATTAAATTGTCCACTTATAATTATTTATCAAAATGTAAGAGGCTTTAAAAGCAAATTAATTAACTTATATCTTAAGTTTACTGCCATTGATGCTGATATTCTTGTATTTACCGAGACTTGGTTAGATGTTAATATTTTAAACTCTGAAATATTATCTGATAATTTTTCAATTTTCCGCAAGGATCGACTCACGTGTAAAGGCGGTGGAGTATTTATTACTGTTAAGTCTAGTTTTGCTTGCGAAATGTACCATGGAGATTTTTCAACAGATATTGAATTCATATGTGTTGTTATCCGATTTTTGAGCTGCAGATTATTTATTACTTGTTCATACATTCCGCCTGCATCTGATGCTAGCGTTTACCAGGCACACGTTTCTGCTATTCAGTGCATTTATAATTCTTTAAACACGAACGATTACCTAATTGTTATGGGTGATTTTAACCTTCCCAACGGCGACTGGATTAATTGTGAAAACTCCTCGTCATTGATTCCATCAGTGCATTTACAATTTATTGACAATATTTTTAATCTGTCACTGCAACAAAAATAATAGCATATTTAACTGCTCTAATAGATTGCTTCACCTCATATTTGTGTATAGAACTTTAGATGTGTTTGTCACTCGAACTTTTCCAGTTTCCAATCCCGAGGCTAAATACCACCAACTCTGAAAATGGTTTTAAATTTGCCACATAGTAGCAAGAGAAATTCAAGCTCAATGCGTCGTTGCTTTGAAAAAAAAACTGACTTTATTAAGCTTAATTCTCTTTTGCTGAACACCGATTGGTCAAATCTCTTTTATAGCCGTGACATAGAAAGCGCTTGTTATGTTTTTTATGCTGTTTTATCTCAATATTTTGATGAATGTGTACCTTTCTTTACACCGATATGTTGTTCTAATCCCCCGTGGTTCACACGTCAGTTGTGTCATTTAGAAAACGTAAAATCATGGTATTTAAAAATCAAAACTTTTCTAAATTACGCAAGTTATGCAGTTGCACGTGCAAATTTTCAATCGGCTAATAAAAAATCATACAATAGCTACTTAGTTAGAATTAAAGACAACATTCGAAATGACCCAAAATCATTTTTCCGTTTTTTTAATTCTAAGCGAAAGTCGTATTCCTATCATTCGAGTATGTTCTTTAACAATTCTACTGCTACTTCTTCGCAAGAAGCATCCAATTTGTTTGCACAATTTTTTCAATCAATTTACTCGTCTACTAGCTATCCCCTTAGCGAAGTTTCTGTTTCAAATGGTTATGCGCATAATACACCAAACCCTACTATCTGTAAATGATTCGCTACTTAAACATTTACTACTACTCAAAATTAACTATTCTTGTGGTCCTGATAATGTTGCTTCAGCTGTACTTAAAAAGTGTGCATTTTCACTTTGTGATCCTTTACTACACTTTTTTCAACTATCTCTTTTAGAGTGTACATTACCTAAAATTTGGAAAGAATCTTTTATAATTCCTCTGCATAAAAAAGGCTGTAAAACGAATATAGCCAATTATATAGGTATTGCAAAGTCATTCGCAATTCCGAAACTTTTTGAAAAGGTAATTACCGATCAACTACAATTTTACGGTAAGCCTCTTTTTTTCTTCTGCACAGCATGATTTTCTTAGAAATAGATCAGTTTCTACTAATCTGTTGGAACTTACGACATTGTTTAACAAAGGCTTTATTAATGGTTTACAGACCGACGTTATTTACACCGATTTTAGTAAGGCATTTGATTGTGTTAATCATCGAATTTTGGTTTACAAACTTGAATGTTTAGGTTTTGCTCAAGGTTTAGTCAAATGGATCACATTCTATTTGGATTCTCGTTCACAATGTGTAGTATTTGATAACAACTCATCTCACAGAATTGATGTCTTTTCAGTTGTACCTCAGGGTAGTCACCTTGGACCCCTTCTATTTGTACTGTTCATTAATGATTTGCCTGATAACATATCTTACTGCCATACACTGATCTACGCAGATGATGTTAAGTTATGTTTGAGTTACAATGGTGCTGAGGGTCATGATTCCATACAATCTGATTTAAATATACTTCATAACTGCTGTCGTCGTAATGGCCTAGTGCTATATTACCTATTTTATCTGTATTCCTTATCGAAAGCTCTGCGCTGGTGCGTGTATTTTCAATTAATGACCCAAAACTTTTGTTCTCATCCCATATTGATATTATTTGTAATAAGGCAATGGGTTTGCTTTAATGATCCTTACGTTACGAAACTTTTATTCACTGCATTGGTCCGCCCAATACTTGAATACTTGCTTGTTGTATTTGGAATCTGCAATACTCAGTTTATAAGGTACAGTTAGAATGTGTTCTTCTTTTTGCTTTGCGTAATTTGGAATGAAATCCTAGTATAAACTTATCGCCTTATACAAATCGATTAAACTTAATCAATCTGCCTACACTAGAAATACGTAGAAATATACTTGGTGCTTTATTCATCCAGAAACTTATCTCCGGTGATATTTATTCACCCTATTTATTGGAGCAATTAAATTTCTCTATTCCTTCAAGTATTACTAGAAACTTCTCATTGTTCCACCTATACACGTGTACAACTAATTATGCATGCAACGATCCGTTTCGCTTATTATGTTCTACATATAACCGATTTTATAACTTCAATTTAAACTCTCCACGCGTCCCTATAAATTCTGTTCGTAATGCATTAAATAATTATAACTTATAATTTTTAATTTAATTTTCATTTAATCATTTTGTTAAGTACTATAGGCAACATCTTTATATTAATATGTTAGTTTTTAAATAAATAAATAAATAAATAAATCATAAGAAATCACCACAACAATCTTGTTTTTATAATGTCAAAATACTTTTGTCCACCATTCTGTGTATCTGTTGCACTTCCAACAATTCATAGTTATTCATATACGTACAGCATTTGTTGTTATTTCATTAATCGAAAAAATATAACACATATTATATAAATCAATCGAAAAGAAATCTTAAATTTTTATCTATGTGTCAAAAACGTGCAAACACAATTCAATTTACAATTAAATACCAAATATATAAAAATTAAACAAACAAAAAAAATTGATATTTTACGCAATTTTTACCCACAAAAACATAGTAATATATCGTGGTCTGGCCAGATCTATGCGTTGCGAATGTGACAGTGGAAACTGAGGCTTAAAATCAACAAGCTAAAACCCAAGATATAACCATTTCCTTAAAGTCCCTTTTAAAAAATCAGGGCTTTTTATTTATCTCCAAAACTAGAATTGAATGAAAAAAATTTGAGTTCAGCGCTCGAAAATACTCTATGAACAACTTTTCTCTGGCTTAATACAAAAGTTGGGCTAAATTTGTAGACCTGTGTTTTGATACTACATTTCAGGAATTTTATTTGAAAGATTTCAGATTTAATAATTGAATTAAAATTGTTTTGCATACTTGAGAACTGAAGATTAAGATTTTATTTTCAAATTTCACACTGTTTATTTGATAAAATTACAATTTGCTATAGCATTTTCGGATGCAGAGAGCCTGCATTCCAAACTTTTTCAAAACATTTCACTACACAAATTTTAGCATTTTGGCGCTCTTGAATGCTTAAAGTGTATTTCAACACTCTTTCGATATGTATTTCACATTTTAATTTCTGGTTCAACACGTAAACAAATTCTTAAATACGTTTTTTTTTTTGTTGCTCTTTTGCTTTTTGAAACTAAAAAACACGCGCAGGTTTTCGAAATTATTTCTGAAAAGACCGCAACGAGACTTCAATGCAAACCGGCGCGTCCAATTCGTGCAGAATCCTTAGCGCAACTGATTCGCCGACAATTCAGAAAATTTATGCGAACAACACGAAAAACGAGGCGTGTAGTAAAAGGACATGAAAAGCCATGCGAAAAATCAACGAATGAAAAATTTAGTCAGCTACGCATACGACGAGTGTATCGGCGAGCACGACAAAGTAACTCGGCTGATAACAGCAACCGGAACTGTTGCCGAAGTGAAATGCCAGCCGAAGCATGAAGCCACGAAATACGAAAGCTTAGCATGCGACAGAAGGATGCTGCAAACAGATACAAGCAGACATAGCTACGGCACGGCACGGCACGACAAGGCGCCTGTTTGGTAGGCAACATATTTTGTATTGGCTTCTTGTTGTTGTTGTTGTTGTTGTTGTTTTTGTTGTTGTTGTTTCCATTTGTGTGCAACCGCAACCACAACAACATGCCACAAAACACGCGACAAAAATGTTAACACACACAGACACAGACACACTTACACACATACACACATACAAAATGACGGCACATTGCTTTGCATATGGCTACCTACAACTTCCACTTCCGGTTCGCAACACTTTGCATGTGTTTGATGCATACTCAATACATGTTCTATGCGACATGTTGCAGCTGCATGTTCGTTGTGCGTTGCGCGCATCCGACATGTTTGTTCACTTCGAATGTGTTGCACTGCGCTATAAATTATAGCAGATTTTTAGCAAGTTTTATCAATTTTTATCCATTTTTGCCGGCTTAGCTGCCAACAATTTTTAAATCGCTTCGCATACTCATGCACATGCACACCTTTTTTTGTAATCCCACAGGATACTATTACATATACCCTATAGACTGCATCAAGGCACGTTGTTCTTTTCTACTATTTTGCCGACAAAACGAATCTGAGACATTTTATGTAAATTTTCTTGTTTGAATTTTGATATTGAAAATAGATTAGAAAGAAATATAAACTTGCATTCTCTTATTGAAAATGTAAATTTTATTCGATTTCTTTTTTTCTTAAGTTGACTTTGCAAAAAGACGCATGTAAAATTAAAAAAAAAAAATTTATGAATTCGTTTTAAATTTTAGCTAAAATTATCAAAGCAATAAAATGTTATAACAAATTTTTGTTGTTTCTATTTAAATTGTCTGCATTAGAATAGTTTTTTGTTTAGATTCGTTTAATTAAAATGGCATACAGCAAAATTTAGCTTCGACACTTGACAGTCACCTTTAATATAAAAATCAATTTCTGAATGTCAAAGTTAAGAAAGTAGAACACTTTTGAACACATTATTTGAGTTGAAGAATGAGAATTGGTACATATAAGATGCATTTCAGAATTATAGCACAAGTTGATGCGCTCGAATAATTATTCTAGAATTTCAATTGTGCTCACTAAATGACTACTCTTTTAATGCAGAAATGTTTATTTGTTAATTGTTCTTTTATTGCACATGTTTCGACTCTCTATGCTATTTACCGTTATCAAATTCATTTGCATCAAAATTGATTTTTTTTTAATTACTTCCCCTTTATTTTGAATACACTTAAAAAGTTTTTCATGCATAGATGATACTAAATTATGAAGGATACTAATGAATGAAGATCGCACTTTTGAGTTCCTAAACGTTGTTGCAGTGCTTGTCGCATTAACAATATGATTTCAATTGGCTTCAGGTCAATTGCAGCCACTCTGCCTGTGTCCATGTATAGCATGTATAGGGTTATTGTCATTTTGGAAAATTAAAGATATTTGGCTATTTTGATATAAAAAAAAACCAATAAACTACATTGCAACGCTGTAATGTAGTCTCTACGTTTCATTCGTTCTGTTACCAGCTGCAATTCAATCAAACCATCGCCAAGTCATCAAACTGCCTCCACCAAAATTGCGCCTTGAAAGAATCAAAGGCTCTTGGTTCAAATTCCGCCAATAATCAGTAAATCCGGCAGTGCAATCCAAGTTTCATTTTTTCAATACACGCAAAACAAATAAACATAATCTTATTATACGATTAATGCATTCAAAGTTTCTTGTCCTATTTCTGCGCAAATTTTGTTTGCAATTGTATGTCGTTGAACCAAACGTGGAGCCCTTTTCATTTTGCATCGAGCAATATGCGGGGTGTAACTTTAAACTCTCCAAATGGTGCACTTGAACCATTTCCGCCAATTGGTTGCAGCTTGGGGTAGAGTTGCTGGCCTTATTTATATTTGTTCTTTGCTAGCGCGTATTTAACTTCGTTTTTGGGGCTCCAAGTTCTATTTGTACCTTAAACAACTTTCTGACTTCAACCCATTTTGGTGCAATTTTTTCATTCGAGAAACCCTGCCAATTCAAGAGCCAATATTTTTTCTCTTTCTACTTTGTCTAACAAAGGTGCACGTGTCATAATTACTTTTTTTTCACTTATTCTAATTAAAACAATTTAACAAATTTAAATTTTTTGCGCATTTGTCACGTATTATCAATGAAATGACTTAAATCAATGATTGTGCTATAATTATGAATCGCAAAATCGAGCGCTTTTCCTGACCGCAATTGAATTTTGATAACGCTAAACAGAATACAGAGGCGAAACATGTGCAGTAATAGACCAAAGTCACACAAAAGAGAATTAACAAATAAACATTTCTGCATTAAAAGAGTAGTCATTTAGTGAGCACAAATGAAATCGAATTGTTCTATAGTTATGAAACGCACCTTAGAAAGTGCGTAATAAAGTTTTTGTAGTCGAGGTTTCGCTTGCCGGTTGTCCAACGAACGAACGGTCATAGAAATTTCTAGGTTTGTGTTTCCTAAGACAATTTTCCAATTACTTTATTACAAGTTATATTTCATGGCCAATGGGTTGGTATGGATCGATGGATTACATTATTAGTAAAGTGATTTACGTTGGATTAATAATATAGCTAAAATTTATATCTGTAGTAGTATAGATTTAAATATAACGTAACTTAGTAATTATGTCATTTTATAGCACTAATATCCATATCTAGCATAAGTAGCAAATATAAAATACGGACACATTGTAACTAAAAAAAAAGATAAGCTGTAGATAAACGAACAAGATAATAAAGGAAGCCCAATGGAAGAACCCACGCTCCCTGGACCAGAGACCAGTGACTACATATCTTTTAAAAAATGTTTAGTTTGGTTAAGTCCGAATACCATTACAGGGTGAGTTCGTGAATGTCAAGGTGAATTTCTAGTGTCTCGAGAGGGCACATGTTCTGTATATCTAAAATGACCAAGTTTCGGTGCGTCAACACTAAGTCACCAGAACTACAGAGTAAGCGTACTTAATTAGCGAGACAAAGTACGATGCGTGTGCATAAGACTTCTGGAATGAATCGGCAAATCGGGCTTGTGAGCTACTAATGAAAATTGAATGACAAGCATGACGAGTATAAACGAAGAGTGAGCAAGAGTGATTGGCATTCATTAGAAGAGGGATGAGAGAGCTGCCTACAAATACCTTTGGATATAAGTAGCTCCAATTACAAAATATAGCTCTATAATTCATGAATAAACGAATGCACTTATTGAGCTGCAAGCCAATTGATCTGAATACATGCACATAAATACATATATGCAATGTATGATGAAATTACACCCACTGATCAGCTTCACTGGTATTTACAGTGAGAAAGACATAAATAGAATGCATAAACACTCTGTATAAAAATACACGAGCTCACGAGCTACTCCAGTTCCTGAACATTCATGAGTAGCTCACGTTAAATAGTGAATTAGCTTTATATTAGCAGGCAATGCAGTGTGTTAAACCCATGGAACAAGAATAAGGTAGCGTGTTGAGTGCAAACGCTTTGAATTGTGTTGAACGGTTCGATTTGCGAACGAATTGCTGTGCGTATTTTGTTGTTTTTTCATTTAAGATATTTTGTTTTCTTTTTTATGTGATTCTTGAGTGTTTCTTCAAAATTTGAGTGGAATTACAAGATGGCCCACTCATCGTCGTATGCTAAAACTACAGGGTACGGTGCTTATACACCGTCGCGCCCTAAAGACCCAACGAAAGGGATACGATGCTTTTACATCGTCACATACTTAAACGACAGGTTACGTTGCTTCTACACTGCTACGCTCTATACACCACTCTACACATTGATTTAAACACGTGTATGTATATACCCTCACGACCTGAAAGGAGTGGGTGTGGTGCGTTAATACCGCTGCAACATATTCACTTACTTTCACTTCTGTCTTGCTTGCCCAATACTTTACTACACTAAAGATTTTAATTACTTCCACGCAAATTAAGTGTGGACAAGAAAACACTACGTTACTTTGGTAAACGTGAATTTATTAATCTGTAAATTGTTTCATATTTGTGCTGCCTTATATACTATTTTGCAAGTATCTTATTCTACCGATATACAAGAAGATTTGAGGTATTTGGGATTATACATGTGTGGTGTATCGGCTAATAATTCTTTTATTAGACCTTCTACTGATAAATATGGTTTCAATGATTATGAGATTGGCTGTTTGGTAGATTTGTTCCTTATAGGCTACGTCCACACACTCACACACACACACACACACACACAGTGTTGTTTATTCTGCTGATAATAAAAGGAATATGTTACAGAATCTTAGAAGATAAAGATTTTGGAGTTCTGGAGTTTGCTTACGATCCCATAGAGCTGAAGAGATTGCAGTATCTTAAGACTGTATCGGATACGCAACTCGCACTTTCGAACTGGACCAATATCAGTTTAAGAGTGACCTCGAACTCATTTTGTTGAAAGTTGCTAAATCTCTACTGGCTTTAGTCATTATTCCTCAATTCATTCACGGTATTTCTGATATTTCTTGCAATTATGATCTTCATTGTTTATGATATTCTGGATTTCAAATTACTAAGGATTATTCAAATTAACGGCTAACTTACATTTAAATTGTTCAGTTATAATTAAATTATGTTTTTTATTTATTTTTTAAATTATTTATGGCTTTAGCAATGTGCCTCCACGAAGTACTTCTGCTTAGATTAGAAATTATATTTCACCTAATAACCTAATATGTAATGATTTTTGAGGAAGCAGTTTACTGCTTTGTCATAAGTGATACACTACTTATGTGGCGCCACAGCCCTTTATCGGTCTATAGTCTAGTGCTCGCTGTGCCAGTTATTGTTATTACCAAGTTGTAGATTGCATATGTCTATCCAGACTTGGTCTTTCTAACATATGCTAGGCTGCTTTCTCGAATGTTGTCCACCAATTAAGATTAGATTCGCCATGTAAACCCTTTGTTATTCATCCGGTTAAGATGACTAGCCCAGTGCAACCTCTTCATGTAGCACATACGGCTTGTGGTACGTACTGTGCCAAAACTCGTCACCAACTCTAATAGGTCCTAGAAACACAAGACAAATTTTTCTCTCACAAACTCCCAGCAAACGCAGCATCTGATGTTGTCAGGATCCATGATTCTGCGTTATACAGTAGGACCCAGATTATCGGCGACTTCTAAGATTATTTACTTCGTAGTTCGAGAGAGGGCTTTACATCCAATTTGCTTACCGAGCCCAAAGTACCATCAATTAAGGATGACGTTACTGTGGCCAGGTAGACAAAGTTTTCTACAGCAATAAAGTTGAAAATCTCCATCCACATAAGCCGTCAAACACGAGATTATAGTTTACAAGTGGATACCAAGACGTGAGTAATTCTCAATTTTCAAGAACGCCTTGTTAAATTCGTTCGTGCCGAAGACGTCAATGTCATCAGAATACGCAAGTAGCATCACTTTCTTATGGGTATTGGCATGGGATGTAATTCGTGAGGAGATTAAAAAAGTCGCAGCTGAAATCTCTCTTCACTCGGAGAAGTTCCTACTCTGACGATGCTTTGCGTGTGTGATCATGTAAAGCCGAACGATCGTTACTGGGATACCAAGTGCAGACATGACTTTGGAAAATCTCATTTTTATCAGCTAGTCGAAAGCGGCCTTATAAACGACAAATAGGTGGTGTGAGTCTTGATTGTACTCATTGGTCTTATCTAGCCACACTAATACTATCATATAAATACATTCGTGTATAGCTCATGCCGATTAAACAGTATGCAGCTCTGAATTTTATATACAATTGAGAGGAGACTTATTTCACTTTAGTTAGCGCAGATAGCGTGGTCTTCTTTAATGCAGTTAGAACAAAGATAACTGAGATTGCCATCGTTGGGCATGCATTCTTCGGACCATATATTGCATAAGAGTTCGTGCGTACGCCTTACCAACTCTTTGTCATCTGTGTTGAGTAACTCAGCTGGCAGTTTATTGAAGCCTGCCGCTGTGTTACTCTTCAGCTTTTAATTACTGATTCGACCCCGCTATAGTGCGGTGGTTCTACAAGGGAGCAAATCGTCTATTACCGGTACTAGAAATACATATCGTTCTTCCGTCTGAAGAATACTACTGTATACAGCGTCTTTCTCCATGCTGGGACCTCGTTTTTATGGCACACCACACACACTCGATGCGTGCCATCCGTCGTTCACAACAAGCAAGTAGCCTTGTTTATGTTAAGTTGTGTGAATCTGGTGCTACTGATTGCCCAGAGTCGCTTAATCTCTCTCCAATGCTGCTAGCGTTGTGATGGGTAGCATTTTTTCTTCCCAATTTTGGCGTAGAAATCGCCAAGCACGATTTTTACATCGTGACTATGCCAGCATGATTATTGGCGTTCGTAGTACTTTTTAATATGAATCTTTACATAATAAATCTACGCATACATTTACAAACTGTTTTTCTTCAAAGTTTTACCTGAAAGTTGAAAATTTCCATAAGTTTTATTTAAATTTTTTATAGTTTAAATCGAGGAAATATAGAAATCTAAAGATACCAAATGGAAGCACTTAATCGATAAGAAAGCAAAACTTTACTGTACGAAACTGAACATTTCAACCTCATTAAAGACTAGACGCCGTCACTTGTGAAAATCTACAGTTGAAAACTTTTCTCAAAATTCTTGTATACTTCTGCACCTGCAAAGCGAAACTTTTCGTTTTCAATTTGCTGTCAGTTTTTCGCGCATTGAAATAACAGAAATATACAAGAAAGTTCTAACTTCCGTATTTATGACTAGAAATTATAGGGTGCACGTTTTAATGTTATTTTCAATACCAGTGAAACTTCATATTTGATGCGAACTTGAAAAGTAAAATTAAATATACTCCTGTGTTCTGGTTTTGTTAAAATGCTTTGTTTTTTACATTCAGGACGCAAGTAAGTTTCTTTGCGAAATCATTCTGAGAGTTAAAGACGAACCGAACAATTTATACAGAAGTGAAAAACGGAGAAGCGGCGCGAGTGTGAGGCCAGGAGAAGGGGTGCCAAATCAATAAAATACTTATAACTTATGGGAAAAGAATATTATTAAGTTTGATTTAATGTTACGCTCAAATCATGGAACTCAATTTTGACTAACTTTAAACTTTTGTGATTGAGCTGAAATTTGACATGCACGTGATAACAATACAATAGTATGTATTTTTGAATAGTTACATCAAACCGATGGACCCAATTTGGTGCCCAAACGGAAAATCTCACATATATTTGGATAAAGCTTTGAGTGAGATCCTTACACTTCATGTTACACAAATATCAAAACCTGAATTCAAAACAGCAGCATTCTCACTTGTAAAAGCCTGCACTGGACGGTCAAGGGTATAGTATGTTTATGCAAACGTATGTTACAGGCAGAAGTAAGCGTAGTTGACCCCATAAAAATAATTCTTGGTATGCATCAAAATTCGAGTTAAAGGAAATTATAATATTTAGTTGGATAGGCAGATAAAGTTGAGAATATTTTGGATGCCACGCCCACAACGAAAACGTAGCGGCTATTTAGCCTTTATATGCTCGTATTGCAATGGCATTTCTGCTTAGAACAACGACATCAAGTATACTCACAAAAGATAGTCCAGCGGTATCAGATCGCTTGATCTTGCTTGCAAGTTGTTATGTTGTCTATAGTTTATGCTGTCGTCAAACACTTCCCTCAATAGGTCGAGAAGTATATCGTGCCATCATCCTGTTGAAATCAAACAACATGTTCACGTTCTTTTAGAAACAACCAAAAATTGTTATCATAAACCGCAATAAAACGGGCGTTTCGGTAGCTGATTGGATTTTAGACGCACCATATGCAACAATTTGGCTTATTGGCAAAGCCACTCCGGCAAATGTGAGCCTCATCAAACAAAGTAAGCCTCTGAACGATTTTTTGCGGTGAGAACTTCCAACCGATAACGCGTTCAATCGCCGAACTTTTTGTTAACATTAATACACCAAGCTGCTAAAAAAAAACACCCTTTATATGAGTGGATTTAATTTCACCTGCCTCTGATTATATCGGTTGATCTAGCAGCAAGTTGCTATTCCCACGCTCTCAAACTCATGACATCGTGACACAAATTTGGATATGTTAAGTCGAGCCAGTTTTAGATACTGTATCAGATATCGGATGGGCTCTGTTGGTGTTTATCAGCTGTGCGCTGCTGCCGATGCTTGCCGCACTACATCACTAATCTCAGACACAATGACGCAACTTCTACAGACTCATACTTGAGCTCCGTTCCTTTTTGCTGAACAAGTGCCGCCAGTGCAAAATTTACTGCGGCCCAGCTTCTTGATGGCCACCAGCAGCGCAGAACGTCAGGCTCTACGTCAAGCGGCACTGCAGAAACCTTCTGAAGCCTGCTGTCGCTGAGAGGTTGAACGAGCTGAAGAGTCTGCGCAATGCCGTTTGATATTGCTTAAAATTGGACTATCATTTCGTTTCCTTTTTAGATGGATCTATCCTAGATCATCATAAATCCGACAAATTACAGCACTTACAGAATCGGTGCAAGTAAGCAATCGGAACGGCCTGTCAGGCCGGAACAAGATCCCGAGTTCTACCGGCTGATCAGTCTCTTGCCATCGCTATCGAATATAGGACTGATTACCGAAAGAATCATGAATATCGCCGAGTCCTGGAACCTCAGCCCGGACTTCCACTTTGGATTTATTGTACTGCAACGTTGTGTTTGTGGATGCCGCTCAAGCTTTTGGATAGGATATGACACTCGGTCTTCTCGATCGATATTTGCCGCCGTCATCATACGTCTGCATGATGATAAATTCGCGATATCTAACATACTCCGCAGTTTGATCTCAGGAGCACCTAGACTCCCTTGTTGAGTGGGCCAGATGCTGGAACGTTAAGCTCAATCTGGCGAAGTTAGTAAAGATATTCTTCACTTTATGACGGAAACATACCCCAGTACAGATCTTGAACGGCTCTATCCTTTTGCCAGAAAAAAGGCCGTATCTCGGAATCATTATTAACAGGAAACTGAATCTCGTCTGCCACATAAAGAGCAAAGTGTACGCCTATAAAGCAAGGATGAGGTGTATTGACTGAATGTTGATCATATGGCATACATATATGATTTCATGCTTAAACCGTAAAAAGTTGGAAGTCCTGCAAAACTATGATTTAAGACGAAGGACTTGATGTATCCGTGCAGTCCGAAGTTCAGTACTTTATAGACACCTGCGTCCAATGAAAGTTGAGTAGCAGATCTCATTTCACAGCAGCCGCTAAAACAATCAACTGTTGGCTCAAAACAACCGCCGTGTTGTACCCCTGGCCACAGCTAGACCAAAGCAAGAAGTTTACCAAGAGTCTTGACTCTTCAGAACTAATTGAAAAATCTAACAGATGAAGCAAGAAATTTTAAACGGTTTCTCTGTGCAACACCGGGTTTATTTCCTACAGCTAAAGATACATACTTCTCTCTTAAGCTACGTGCAAAGAAATCAGTCGGGAAAAAAATCAAGTACCAAAAATAACGTCGGCGTCAATGAACCAAAGCTCGAAGAGAAAGAAATCAACAGACATGAAAAAAAAACAAAAAAACAAAAAAATACAGCATCGAACTGTAGCAGTCAAAAATTTCATTGTCCATGAAAGTTTTTTTTTTTTTCATATTTTTATTTTTTGTTTGTTTTTTTTTTAAGTCAAAAAACTTTTACCAGTAGTCAAAAAAATAAATAAAATGTTGCGGAAGTGACGCACCAAAGGTAACAAAAAGTGTTCGCGACTTCTTTTCGATTAGAGTCGGTTTGTAGTATATTCTTGTTGCCTGCTTTTGGGCGCTTGGCAAAAATGTGTTGCAACGACCTTTGCGGCTTTGTGCCACCACAACAGATGCCGTACGCACACATACACATACACAAACACACACAGACTCACGCTGACTTCGGGGACCTTGGACGCCTAACTAATGAACTTGGCGTTTCGAGTTTTGAGCGCCAATTTCTACACTTGAAATGTTGTTATATAAAAGTGGTAGTTAGCCTTGCATTCGAAAGATAAGTTTACACAAAACACAGATACAGATACAAGTACAAAGTCAATGCTGTCAGACTGTCTGTCTGTCTGTCTGTCTGTATGTATGTCTGTCTGTATGTCTGTCTGTCTGTCTCTCGGTCTAACTGTCAATTTTGAACACAATTCGGATGTTTTCTTGTCGTTCATCTGTGTCTGACTTCCTGGTATAGGTATACTCTATAGTTTAATGGTTTTGGCACTGTGCAAAGTATATACTAAGTAGCAAGCGTATCGTAAAGAGTTCATTAAGCTTATTGGAGTTCACGTTGCTAGTGTTGATAATGCTGGAAGCTGTTGGCTGAATTCTCATTTTCACTACTTAAAAAGTTGTTGTTGCTGACCTGACACAGGCGTAATTAGATTGTTGTAAAGTTGTTAACCGTGTGTCTTGAAATTTCTTTTTGCTGTCAAATTTTACTCTTTAAAGCTTTTCAAAACCATGAATCGATAAATTGCTTTTACTGAAATTGCCTCTATTTTTTTTTTTTTTTTTTTGTGTGGCGCTACTTTTACTACTTAGTTGAATAGGTAGCTTCTTAAGCTTTACCATTTCACACATTTGCTGTCGATGTAGCTGCTCTGAAGCGCGTATATATATACATATGTATATGTTTTTATAAGCTGTGCCATGACAGTTGCATTTTCGTTGAAAGGTATTTTGCCAAGCACTAAAAGTATGCAATGCTTTTTGCGTAATAGTTATATCTGCAAGATACGAGTAAAAGATTCCTTAACTTAAGAAAAAAAAAAAGATACATTGTTTTAATTAGGTTAGCTTACACCAGCAGAACACTTATTTGCGCTCATACATAGACCAATATGAGTCTCAGTGAGACCTATGATGGATGTTGTTCTTACTTACTTAGGTGGCTCTACAACCGTCTATCGGTCAAGGCCAAACGTAGCAAGGCGCACCATTCGGCGTAGTTTAGTGCGCGGCGGCGCCAGTAGCTGGCAATCCGGAGCTTCTTCAGGTTATTATAGACCTGATCTTGCCATCTGAAGCTCGGACGTCCTCTCTTACGCCGTCCACCGAACAAGTTCAGGTTTCCGTCGTAAACCTTTAGTGCTGGAGCTTCGGGATTCATCCGGATGAGGTGAACAGCCCAGTGCAGCCGCTGGAATTTAATTTAGTGAATATGTCAACCTCAGCATACAGCTCATACAGCTCATGGTTCATACGGGTCCTAAACTCAACGCCAACTCTAAGGGGACCAAATATCCTACGAAGAATCTTTCTCTCGAAC
>JAWNNQ010001859.1:0-41377 GCA_035044765.1 Leucophenga montana
CCCATGGCGACCCGAGGACGTGGTAAGGCTGCCGGAGGTGAAATGTTAAGCTGTGACTGTCGACAGAAACGGGGTTCAAGCAGTGAAACCAGGGCGATCGGAGGACATTATGTGCCTGCTGGAAGTGAACAATTAAGCGGAGTTTATCGACAGAACCGGGCACCAAGCAGTGAACTCATACTTAAAGTTACACCATCAAAACGTATTAAACAAGGAAAATCAAAGGCTGGAGGAGGACGAAAAGTTAGTAAATTTGTTCCCAGTTTTCAGCGACGGTGTGATCGAGACAAAAGTTTGCAGTCACAGACCCACGGTAAACGATGTCGAAATCCATGTGCTATTCAAGGTGGTAGTGACAACCCAGCCAACTGCTTTCACCGCGAAAAATCAAATCCTTCCAAAACAACAGAAAGAGGAAAAATAACACACACAATGATTATCTAAGCCCCACTCACAATAATACACCCAATTATGATAAATGTGGTCCGACGATGATTCGGATATTTGGGAACTTGAGAACTGAATTGGCTGAGTAAACGGAAAACTATTCAAAATTTAGTTTATAGTTTGTAGAGTTGATGTATGCGTTCTTGTGAAACTAAATAGTACCCACGATGTCATGACCAAGTGATAGCGCCTTAATCCTGTTTCCGTTGTCACATTCGCAGCGTATGGGTCTGGCCAGATCCCGATATTTATTTATTTAGATTTAGGTAAGATTTATATTTGCATTGCTAATTTTAATTTATTGTTTGTAAAGTGCATTAATTGTTATTATTAAAGTTTACATTAATTTTCTCATTTCGAATTTAATAATTTAATGGTTTTGTTTGGAGTGTTGAGGTCTACTCAATGTACACTAATCAATTTAACTTGTTTGTTGAAAGATACAAGAAATTTTGCTAAATGTATGTCATTTTTTTGCTTTCTTTTTCTTTTTAATATACTTGTGTATATATCCTTTTTTTTGTGTTTTTTTTTCAGTGTTTTTTTGTTATGAAGCTAATAGCTGCGGCTGAATTAATTTTAACAGTTTACGAAACAAACGTCTAAGTAAAAAAATATATACATGCTTGTTAATAGTTTTGCCATATAGTATCTCCATGTAAATGTTAATGTATATTCATGTATTGTATTGTGTTCAATGTAGTACGTGTTTAAATTCTCCATCATCGAATCGATCAATCACTCTGTAGGCCGTGCGTTAGTGCTGGCAATTTAACTCTCGATTCGCAGCACTCAGCAACTTTAGTAGTAGAAAATCTGTCCGGTCTTTTGATTTTTACGTTCCTCCAGTTTGCGCTTGATTTCTCGCTGGCGCTCGACTTTCTTCAGCGCGCGAGTTACATGTAAGAATTTGTAGTCGCCCAGTGGCCTGCCGTGTAACGCAACGACGGCGGTCAGTGCCGATTGTGGATTCTCGAACTCAACGAAGCCAAAACGGCGTGACCGGCCCTCCTCATCAAGCATTAACTTGTGACTGGTAATGCGTCCATACGGCTCAAACATTTCCCGCAAATGTTCTTCGGTAAACTCGTCACTTAGATTTTTCACATACACATTTTTAAAATGAGTAGCCTTCTCTTGTTCACGATCACGACGCGGTATGAACTTCTCGACATGCACCTTTTGGTTGTTGCACAGCATGCCATTGGCCTTTTCGATGGCAGCACGTGCTGCTTCCTCAGACTCGAAGTGCACAAAACCGTAACCACGTGAATTGCCGTCCTCATCCTTTGCAATGTTAAAGTTGAGTATCTTGCCAAAAACCGAGAATGTATCGTAGACTCCCTTATTGTCAATGGAGCGTTCCAAGTTCTTGATATAGATCTTGGCGCTGTCGGGCCAGTTATTGCTGCTGCTGCTGCTGTTGGCTACGGAGCCACCGGCGCCTGATGAAAGTGACGACAGTGAATTCAAATTACCGCCGCTCAAAGCTACATGACCGTATCTGCTTAGCACAGATGCTGCAGCCAAATGATTGCTGGCGGCATGTCCACCGCGGTGATGACCCAATTGTCCGACAACAGCGTGATGGTGCAGCTGCTGCTGATGATGCGCGGCAGCTGCGGCCGCTGCAAGCAGATGATGATTTAGTTGTTGTGGATGATAGTTACCCGGATTGCATCGGAACGTCATTGAGTTCACAAACATTATGGGGCTGTTGTGGAGCGTGGTGGCGGCGAGTATGGAGCTGCTGTAAGAATTTTTGTAATAGCTGAGAATTTTGACGTTGTCTTACAAAGCTTCGATGTAACACGTCTCGATTGCGCGGTTGCTAATGGCGTGCGGTGCTGTGCTGCTGATTATGATCGTGCTTTGGTGGTGCTTTTTAACGTATTTTATTGTTCTTTGATATTTTTTCTTGTCTACTTGTCTGTGTATGAAATTTATTTATAAACTTAATTGTGTTTGTGTACGTTTTTGACAAAAAAATAAAAGCAATAAATTATTGATGTCAAAACGTATGATATTTAAAAATTAGTTAAAGGCTACAATATATTCATTGCAGAGAGGGTACCACACTAATGCGCTCACAGAGCCCAATTCAAAAAATGTAAAAGGACAAAAATAATACTACTCGTACGTTTGTATGTTAGTATGTTTGTATGTTTGTCTGTTGAGCAATATAGCGTAAGCAAACAAACGGAGAAAGTCAAAAGAAAGAATAGAGAAAAAAATAGACGCTTTTAGTAAATATTTAAACTAGAACAATGAAAATTATCATTATAAACGCGATCTTTATATTACACAATCAAAACGTTAAACTTTAAACAATTTAGTAAAATGTATTCTAAGAAAATTATAACTTCTTTTAAGAGAGGGTTCAGTGAGAGAACTGTGACCGTTCACACACATACGCATACACGTGTATTTATACTTATATGGAAAACAAAAAAAAAAAAAAATCGTCTCAAAAATTCACACATTTATCATAATTTGTTGATTGGGCATTTCCCTTATCCTTGGCTAATCTTGGTCGAATGTAACAGGTTTCATACCGATCGAAGACTATTTCTAGGGGATCACATTGATTGACGTTTCATCAGCTGTGAACCCAAGGCTACCCTAGGACGTGATGTGCCTACTGAAGGTGAACAATTAAGCGGAACATGTCGACAGAACCGGGAACCAAGCTGTGAACCTATACTTAAAGTTACACCATCAAAACGAATTAAACAAGCATAACTAGGAGGAGGGCGAATAGTTAATAAAGTTGTTCCCAGATTGGAGCGAGGGTGTGATCGTGACGACAGTTTCGAATCACAGACACACGGTAAACGATGTCGAAATCCATGTGCGATTCAAGGTGGTAGTGACAACCCAGCCAATTGCTTTCACCGCGAAAAAACAAATCCTTCCAAAACAACGGAACGATGAAAAATAACACATACAATGATCACACAGAAGTATGGACATAGCAAGTATCAATTCAGCCCCACTGATACTAATACACCCAATTATGATAAATGTGTCCGACGATGATTCCGATATTTCGGAACTTGAGAACTAATTGGCTGAGTAAACGGAATACTATTTAAAATTTAGCTCATATTTTGTAGAGTTGATATATGCATTGAAAATGTTTTGACATGAAAGTCCCTTTTCAACATTACGTCAATCCAAATAATTCTCTATAATTTATGTGTCCTTGTTGTCACATTTGAATCGCATGCTTCATTTAAATAAATATTAGCTTGAAATTTGATTTGGTGGATTTTAGTGGATAACCGCTTCATATACATATACAAATGGGCGTGTGCCCCCACTTTTTGAGGTAGTCCCATGTAAACTTATAGCTCTTTTATGCATTTCTATGGAAAACGACACTATCAACTCGAAATTCGATATTCGATACATCCCATTTGAACCTAAAATTGACTTTAATAAAGAAGTATTTCTTACAAAAACACAAAAGTGGGCAGTATATTTGTATGGGGGCTTTCCCAAAAGTGGGCGGGCCACGCCCGTTAGTTTATGTATGTTAAGCTGCTGACCATAAAAGGGCACCAGACTGTATTTCAACCTAATATTAACTTTAATAAAGAAGTTTTTATACAAAAGTCAAAAGTGGACCATAGGTTTGTACGTGAGCTACCCCAAATAGTGGGTGGGTCACGCCCGTTAGTCTATGTATGTTAATCGGCTGACCATAAAAAGGCACCACATTGCATTTCAATCTAATATAGACTTTAATAAAGAAGTTTTGTTACAAAAAGTCTAAAGTGGGCAGTAGGTTTGTACGTGAGCTACCCCAAATAGTAGGCGTGGCAGGTCAATCTTGATACTCTATTAAACTACAATAAAAATAAGTATATGTGCAAAATTTCAACTGGATAGCATAAAAATTGGTCCCCAAAAAATGCGCAACAATATACAGACGGACAGACAGACGGACATGGCTAGATCGATTCGTCTCGTCGAGCTGATCAAGAATATATATACTTTATGGGGTCTACGATGGCTCCTTTAATGCGTTACAAACTTTCAGACAAACTGATAATACCATTTCACACTATATATGTGAATGGTATAAAAAGAGACAACTATAAATATATTTAAGCTTCGAGAGAAAGAGATAAAACGCGTTTCTATATAGTTTCCATAGTCTTCGTCTCCTTTTTGTGCTATGGTTCGTGCATCACCACTACTATATCGTCATATAGAGGACCGTACGCGAGAGAGAGAGAGAGAGTGATCGAGAAAGGGAGGAAGAGAGAGAGAGAGAGAGAGAGAACGTTGAAATCTATAGTAAATTAGTCTCTGTCCTGTACATGCGCGCTGTTCTCGGCGCATCTATTTATGTGATAGCAAGTCGAGATTGGTATAGCGTTGGATATTGTTTTGTGATATTTCCATTTTTAATATACGAGGCATATCCAGAAAGTAAGTGTACTGAATTTTTTTAGGTTGTAAAATTTTTTATTTAAACAAAAAAATTACGTTTAAAAACACTTTAGTACATAATGTAAGCTATTTATCAACATAGTCACCATTCCTCTCTATGCAGGTGGTGAAGCGGAGTATCAATTTTTTGATGCCTTCCTCGAAGTAGTTTCCCGCCAACCCCTTGGGACCCACCTCGCGGACAGTTTCCGATATCCGATGGTTTCTGTGATTGTTTCGTGTAGTAGAGATCTGGAGATTTGCGGAAACATCGCAGAAAGTTCATCCACAGTCAATCTGCGATCATCACGGAGCGCATTTTCGATTTTTTCCACAATTTCGTCAGTCACAATTGAAGGTCTTCCGCTCCTCTGATCATCATGCAGAGACGTACGACCGTTTTTAAACTCGCGACACCTTTTGTACACAATCGTACGATTCATAGCTTTATCACCATATGCAGTTTTCACCTGATTATAAATCTCACACGGAGGTTTTTCCTTCCAAACGAGATAACGGATGACACTTGGCGGGAGACTGGATTAACATTGTTTACGAAACGTGTTGTCGCGTCGACATTTCTCAACGTACTGACCTCGAACCGGTCTCATTGTAAAGGGGAGAAGTCAGGCTACACTGCAGTGTTGCCGACATGACGAAAATAAAATCCCTCCGGCAATAATATACTTTGTAGCATTTTTTTTAATTAAACGCTCAAAAATCGAAAAAAATTAATTTAAAATTAATTCCAACACCTCAATTTATTAGATACAATAAAAATAAAATGCGATTGAAGAATTTTATACCACTTGAAGAAGTTTAAGCTACATACTGAGATCGATGTAAATTTTTGATAAAAAACTTCATATAAAAAAAAAACGCTGTCAAACAACAATCACAAATTTTCGGCTCGAACTGTTTTTCATCGAGTACTCAGATAACAAAAATGTTTGCTACCGAAAAAACTTTATAGTTTATTTCACTTAAAAAACAGTTGGCATACAGTGTGACTTTTGCATTTCCGTCTGACTTTTCACCTATTAAATATTTGATTTTAGTATTT
The DNA here is from genome assembly GCA_035044765.1 of Leucophenga montana. Classification (NCBI taxonomy): domain Eukaryota; kingdom Metazoa; phylum Arthropoda; class Insecta; order Diptera; family Drosophilidae; genus Leucophenga; species Leucophenga montana. Next base: position 5,951 of record JAWNNQ010001859.1, read on the forward strand.
TATGTTGATTTGGGAACACTGTCTTTTGTCGATTTTGACTTTTGTCTTTTTTATCGATCTCAGCATTGAACTTAAATAAATACAAACATACTTAAATTTGTATACTCTTTCCACATAGTGTGAATAATATTATAATTTTGCCGTGGAGTTTGTAACGCATTTAACGAATCATCGGAGATCCCATAAAATATCTATTCTTGATCAGCTCGACGAGACGAATCGAATCGAACTAGCCATGTCTGTCTTTATGAATCAAAACTAGTCCCTCAATTATTTAGATAGCATTTTTGTTGTAAATACAAATTTTATAATATTAAAGATCTTTCAGTATTTTAATACTTTTGCTTAGTCTTCTGAAAAGTTATGTGAAAAGTCTATGGTATAATTTTAAGCCAAAGCTATTGAAATTTTTTGTTTTTCTGCTTCTCAACCATCACTCCTTCAATAACTAAATGTTTACTCTACCCTGTCCAGCATAGGCAATCACTGCCAACTCAATAGCCTCAAGACGTATGCGAAGTAGTGTTTTTTTGTACGCGAGAATATTCGTTCTTAAATTTTTTCCCCGACAATTTTTCATAACCACTTTTTCATGTTGCCTTAGTTTCCCATTTTTTTGTTGCAATACGTTTGATATCTTATTTGGTGCTGCTGAAATACGCTGAAAGTCATAGCTAGAAAAGAGTAGCAAAACGAGAAAGCAGAGGCTGAACTCTGTTCTGGCTTGGACAGTCAGTCAATTCGTGCGGAGCGAGCGTTGTTCAATGCTTGTGGTTAACATGTCTCGGCCATGTTCAGTGATGTGCGATTTTATGTTATTTTAAAAGTGCCTTGTAGCCGTTCACTTCTTGTTTTCGTCGTTGTCGTCGACGTGAGGCGTCATAGTCATCTTTGGTCCTTTCCAACCATCCATGCCAGCCACATGCTCGGCATTCTTTTTTTTTTTCGTTTGTTTTTGTGTTTGCGGTTGGTATCCTCGTCGACGCCGTCCAGATGTTTTGATTCCGTTTCAATTCATTCTAGTTGTCCCGTGATCCCCTGCTATATGTTTTTTCGATGTCGCCATCATTGTCGTCGTCATTTCCAGTACAATATGAACAGCAGCAGAACGATTGTTGCTATTAGGAAATACGCCTCCGAGAGCATTCAAGCAGTCGACCGTCCATCCATTTGTCCGTCCGACCTTTCATTCGCCCATCCATCCGTCGGGACGCAGGCGAGCGGACAAGCAATAAAAATATGATTGTATTTTCGCTTGAGTTGCTTTCATTTCACTCACAGCCTGTTATTTCCCTTGACCCGGTTGCCTTAGCAGAATATCGGCCACCGTCTCGAACTCAACTCAACTTTACTCTACTTGAATCCAATCGACTCGATTCTACTCGTCTGGCGTCCGGTTAAATCAACCGCATAGCAAATGGCGGCAGACCATTGAACCTACTCGACATGAATCGCATCACAACGCCGAATCGCCTGACCTGACATGACTCTCAGCGCTCTTCTCTCTTACTGAAGCGGATATCTTGAGTTCCGTTGCTTGTTTTCGTTTGGTCCTTCGCAGTAAAATAATAATAATAACAATAATAACATGAAACCCAATGATGATAATGAGGATGACGTTGAATGTGATGCTGTTCTGGAGCAGCTCACTTGTGTCCGCTATATTGCTTAACGTATTCGTTTAGTTGCTCCTTCAATAATTTATTCCATCATTCGATTTTATCATTAACGCAGCGAACATGAAACAAGAAATGAGAAGTATAAAAGGAAAGAGGGCTACAGGAGTTTTGATAATTATCCAATTGCCCAAATAAAGTCTTTGTATGATTTGATTAAAAATTGAATCTATTTTAAATCATAACTCAAAATGGATTTTTAGATCAATGCATTTAAAAAGAAATAAATTTCATGTATGAGGTACATTTTTTTGGAGGGGTACAACTTTCAATTGAATTAATGTACTGAGATTACTTATTTTAAATTGAAAATTCGCTTTATAAGAGAGAAACTTTTATGCCATTAGTGTTTAAATATGATTTTTTCGGATGTGGCGCATTCTGGAAGTCCAATTTTCGACCACATTTTATTTAAAGTATACGTGGTGAGAAAACAGTCCATGGTTAATAGAATCATTCGCTCGAATGGACGATTGTGTCGACCGTAAAATGAACGTAGGGCACGGCAACATTACCGAACCGAACCACAATTTTCGATAGTCATGATAAAATGTCACGCCAAACTGAGCACGAACGGCAATAGCGTAGCCCGATCTGACCAATTCATGACAGTTTAATCCCTGACGAATAAAGAAACCTCTAAAAAATCAACCTTTACTTATAAACAATATTTCTAGATTCTCTATAGACGGTTCACAATTGTTCTACGACACAAATTTTCTTTATTTCAGGAAAATTAATCGGCATCAACTCAATCCTGTGAAACGAACTATGTTCAAGTGGTTTCGAAGATTGCATACAAAACATTTCTCAATAGAGGACGACAATAAGGCAAAAATCTTCAACCGACGAAAGAAATGTGACCCTGGTAAATATTATCTGCATTACACGAAGAAATCAGATCCATGGTTTGCACGAATTTCGAATGAGGACCAAAAAGATGCTCGAGATATTTCCTAAGATAAATCGACGATGTAAGGTCTAAATCTGTTTGTCTGTTTCCTGTCTATGAGAATCAAAACTAGTCCCTCAATTATCGATCGATCTAATCAGGTAGGTACTTCCCATATTTCTATGCTGAACATATATCACAATGGTCACGTCCACGACCACTTTTAAGGGGGCATACATACCAGGCGGCCACATTTCGGAAAAAGTTTTCTATTTACGGTGATACCTTATGGACGGAACTTCATATAGTTAATGGTCGTGCCCTTTTTAGGGGCAACTGAAGATATTGGATCATAGAAAAATACTAAGATTCTATCAGTACATAGGCTCAGAGCAGGTCATGTAACTCAGTACACCACACACACACACACACACACAAATAATAGATCTTTCTATGTCGCAGGTTTATATGTCCTCACCCTCAATATAGGGTAAGCCTCCACAAAGACCAAACGACAACATTATTTCCAGTGGTGTGAAATTCTTAAAGTTTAATTTAAATATTATTCATATTTCTGCAATATCAAGGGCTGTATAGACGCCATTTTGAAAAACGAACTAAATACAAAGAAGAAAAAAAAATTAACTCCGATTGACCCGAAGCTCTAATACCATTCACACTAAAATTCAAATCATATTCTTAAACATAAACGTAGCTGTTAGGTTTATATAGGAAACCCAAAAGTGGGCGGTACATGGCCATTAGTATACGAGTATGTGTGTGAAGCGATCATCCATTAGACGCCACCATATCATATTTCAAGCTGATATAATTATCTAAGGAAGTTTTGGATGTTGTGGCGCATTTCTTTAGGACCAATTTCTAAGATATCCAGTTGTAAAATTGCACCTAGACATATTTTTATTGCAGTTAAATAGAGTGTCCATATTAACATACTACGCCTACTTTTTAGGGTAGCCCCACACATACAATATGCCCACATTTTTGTGTTATTACATGGTTACATGGTTTGTGTTATTTGATATGGTTGCTTTAATGGACGGACGCTTCCCCTCTCTTCTCTCTCTCTCTCTCTCTCTCTCTCTCTCTCTCTCTCTCTCTCTCTCTCTCTCTCTCTCTCTCTCTCTCTCTCTCTCTCTCTCTCTCTCTCTCTCTCTCTCTCTCTCTCTCTCTCTCTCTCTCTCTCTCTCTCTCTCTCTCTCTCTCTCTCTCTCTCTCTCTCTCTCTCTCTCTCTATATATATATATATATATATATATATATATATATATATATATATATATATATATATATATATATATATATATATATATATATATATATATATATATATATATATATATATATATATATATATATATATATATATATATATATATATATATATATAGAGAGAGAGAGAGAGAGAGAGAGAGAGAGAGAGAGAGAGAGAGAGAGAGAGAGAGAGAGAGAGAGAGAGAGAGAGAGAGAGAGAGAGAGAGAGAGAGAGAGAGAGAGAGAGAGAGAGAGAGAGAGAGAGAGAGAGAGAGAGAGAGAGAGAGAGAGAGAGAGAGAGAGAGAGAGAGAGAGAGATATATATATATATATATATATATATATATATATATATATATATATATATATATATATAAATGAGTGATCCTTCCTTTTAAAGGGCAACTATTCCTCCCCCACACTTCATTTTTGGGATTTTGCATGAAACATTTTTTCGTTTCTGCCAATATCAATTAAACCATTGATATGGTGGCTTCTTATAGACGGGCACTTCACATAATTATCAAGGGGCATGCTCTGCCCACTTTTAGTGGGTCTTCAACAAACTTTCTACTAACGGTAGGGTTGTTATTCGCGACATTCGGGAATCATTTTATATGCAGGAACGGAACCCTATAAAGTATATATACTCTTGATCAGCTGGACGAGACAGGTCGATATAGCTATGTCCGGCTGTCTATCCGTCTGGATATTATTGCTAATTTTGTTGGGGTCCAATTCTTATAGTATCCAGTTATAAGCTGGCACCTAGACTTCTTTTTATTGCAGTCAAATAGAGCATTAATATTGACTCGCCATGCCCACTTTTTTGGGTAGCCCCATACAAACGCTCCCGCCCACTGTTGACTATTTGTATGAAAATATTTTTTATTGCGGTCAATATCAACTAAATAATTTTTGGAGTAGCCACCCACACAAATCCATCGACCACATTAGTGTTTTTGTATGAAAAACTTCTTTTTATTAAAGTCAATATTAGCCTAAAATTCAATGTGGTGGTGTTTTATGGTCAGCCGCTTAACATACATAAACTAATGGGCATGTCCCGCCCATTTTTTTGGGTAGACCCCATACAAACCCATCGTTCCTTTTTCGTGTGACCGTTATTAGAACTTCGGTTCAGCCGAATTTAACGTTTTTTCTTGTTCTTCTTTATCCTGCCAAGTACACATAATGAAAATTCGTGTAAATGGTATTAGAGCTTCGGTTCAACCAAAGTTCATATTGACATGCTCCGCCCTTTTTTGGGGTAGCCCCATACAAACCCATCGCCCACTTTTGTGATTTTGTATGAAATACTGCCCAAATTAAGGCAATTCAAGTATCAGATTGATATTCAATATGGTGATTTGTGTTATAAACGGCAGCTTTACATACATATAGAAATGGGCTTGTCTCGTCCACTTTTTGAGGTAGCCCACATACAAGCTCACCGCTAATTTGTTTGCATTTGTATGAAACACTTCTTCAGTTAAGTCAACACAATCATTATTAATGGTCGCTGCACACACATATGCTTATGGACGTGTCACGCTCACTTTTTGGACTAGCCCCTATGCACACAAATCACCCACGTTTATGTTTTTCAATACGATTTAAACTTTTGTGTAAATTGTAGTAGAGCGTCGGTTCAATCGAAGTTAACGTTTTTTGATTTTATTAGCTTGGCTTGTATCTATGTAGCGGATTCTTTCAACTTAATTCTCACCAACTTCCTAACGTCGAAATAATTTGAAGTTTTGCGCAATACAATGATTTCACAATTTTAACCTAATATCCTGACCAGGCCTAATATCATCAGGATATTTGATTTATTTGTGGATCATGTTCTATTCCGTTCCGTTTCGTTTCGTTTGTTTTGTTTCATTGTGCTACCCACAAGACGTGTCAACAACATAATACATATGTTGATGAGAACGGCGTATGTTATTTTTAAAAAAAAAATTAAATAAACACTCTTTAATAGTAATGTGAACTAAAAAGTAAAAAATAATTTTGAATAAGTTTAAAATGAGAATTATGTGATTGACAGAAAATTAACTTTAACATAAAAAAAGCGTGGGGTGCTCTGTAATATATTATTATAATAAGTTTATATTTACAAATAGCTACCAATGAAATAATTACAACAATTAATATCAAGCACCCCACGCTTTCTTATGTTAAAGTTAATTCTCTGTCAATCACTTAATTCTCATTTTAAACTTATTCAAAAATATTTTTTACTTTATAGTTCACATTACTATTAAAGCGTGTTTTTTTAGTTTTTTTAAACTATAATTTTATTTGTTATTAATCCAAATGTGTGCTTACTTAAAAAAAAATGTGGCCCAACCTTACATTTTACATGATTTATTTAGAAGTTTAAAGAACTATGCAAGAATAAGTTTTCTTGCATAGTAAAATCAAATATAATCATATTTACTTTTACAATGCATGGCATTTCTATTCATTTATGTAGTCATAAAATGAATGCCGGTGCAAAGCTTCCATACCGAACATTAGGTTGCCAGCTTAAGAATTTTAACATTTTTCTACCACATACGGAGGCTAATTGGTTTATATAGGGGATTTACATTACGTGAACTTGGTCGTGGTATACCACGCACTAATTTAATTTCAGAATTTCATGTATTTCGTGCGAATAAAAGTAATATTTAAAGAATATCGGGGATGCCACAGAAATCGCCATTCCGCTAAAAAAAAAAATTCCACCATGCCACAGAACTTCGAGCGTTTTGATTTTTTTAGCATTTTCACAAACCAATTCGAACTTGGTACATAGGGTAGACACCACGCAAGAATAAACTAGTCTAATGTTTGTTCCGTTAGTTAAATGCAAATTGATTGAATTTTTGTGACTATTTCTTGGTGGTATCCAAGCAAAGCAATTTGAATTTATTGCCCGCAACACTAAAAAGTTTGCCGACAACTCTAGCAGCTGTGCGCGGTAGTATTTAAATAGCAACAAAACTGAAAACAAACGAATCGCGAGGAGTTGCCACCTAATCTAATACGCGATTGCTGAAGTTTGTAATAATTGCGATTAAATTATTAACTATTAATTCATTATTTTTAGCTTAGTTTTAACGTAAATAGCATGCTGTCTACTTAAAAACAAAGTTCGAAAAACTTTTTAAAAAAAGTGGCAACAGTGAAATGCAAATCGCTTGTGCGTGGAAAATTCAACTAGCGAAATCATAGTTGGTTTAGTAAAATGCTAATTTATTAATTAAAACATATTAAATTATTAATTGTTTAGATGTAAATTAATCAGAAATTTTACCCCCTATCTGCAAAGATAGGCCTTTTTATTTCTCAAAATATATTTTAGAGGCGTATTTAGTCTATTCGCTAGCTCAATTACAAGCGAATTGCAGTTCGCTAGTAAATGAGGTCTGTGGCAAGGTGAATTGAAATTGAAGTGAAATTCGAGCGGAATGGATTCCTGTGGCACCCCTGTATGAGTGCTGTTGTATGAGGTTTATATGGACAATATACCGAATTTGTTTGAAATACAATACAATAAGTTCATGGATATTTTTCTCTTTGATTTGGTAGACTTCAATTGCATATTTTTGTGCCAAATAAAAAGAGAAGCAAAGCTGCAGTTGAATAAAGGTATAGGCGACAAATGGAAGAAAATAAGATCAAGTGTTCGTATTGCTGTTGGTATTGAAAATAGTTTTGCATTTAAAGGTTGGCAATAAACGAGAGAAACAGTGAAAGCAAAGCAGTGAGCACACCTGGAAAGGATTTGTGGAGTCAAATACGACGCGTTAGAATGAGATCAGTGTCTGTAGGATGCTGGCAAGCATAGATGGCAAAGATGTGAAGATGTAGCTGAGTCATTGAGACACAGGTGAGCAAGACCAAACTTGGCCGCCGCAGCAAATCTTCCGCCTCCTAATGCCCGGTATTACAAGACGCTCTTTACTAGCTTTACCTTAATCTTCTACATACACTTGATACCTCATACCAACAGGCAGCTCTTTGCATGACAAAGCTCAGCAGCATGTTGAAGATGTTCCTCATCCTTTTAATTTTGCTATTTGAAGTAGGCAACAGCAATTTGCTGTTGCTTGCAGTACAAAGTGGATCGCAGTCGTTTTCTTCTTTGCCTGACTGGATGAAATATGCTAAACTGTCAGTTGAAATGTCGGCTCAACTGTCAGTTCTGACAGCAGATTTTCAACGGGCAACCACAGTCGAAACGGAGCAACAAAGACAACAAGGTGCAGGCAGTCAACAGCAGCACTTGAAAAGCCAGCCATCAGCTAGCACTGCACAGCAAATAGAACGCACTAGGAGAAACTGTTAAAATCAGGACGAGGAAGCAGCAGCAGCAGCAGCAGCAACAGCAGCAGCAGCAGTGAAGTTGACCAAGAAGTTGGGCAGAAAGAATGAAAGCAAGTGAAGTGTAGGCTAAAACGAAAAACTTGTGTAAAGAAGCTTTTGCCGCATTGCAATTCTACATTTACACAAGTCGAATTTATTTTATTCAACAACAGCAACAAGGACGGCAACAAGAACAACAACGGACACGACAAACATGAACAAAGCGGGAACCAAGCAAGCAACACAGACAATGCCTAAGATACAGATACGAAGGACAACGAGGATGAGAATGCTGATGCCGACACTGCCGACTGCCGACTGCCGATGCAACAGAATCCCAGTACGAAAAGACAACAGAGAAAATTAAATTAAGTCCAGTGGACAATCAAATTCAATTTGAGATTACAAAATAAATTTCCATTCTATTCGAAAACAGGTGGACAGAAACAAACATGCATACATACACCTACAAATATAGGTAGTAGACATAGAATAAGAAGCAGCAGAGGAGTAAATACAATACATATACACATCGTTCCTTATTTCAGCGCAGACTCTAAAGCACTCTGTGCACTTGCCACAGTTTTGTGTTCGTTGCTTTAACAGAGATTCCTCTAGGTGCACTATACTTCTTTTTGAGCTGTACCAAGTATTTTCTATTCTAATTACATTTGTTTTAAAACAGTATAAGTTTTTCCACTTACATAACAAGAAAGTTTTCTCAACTACGAGATCTCTGGTACCCAATTTATAATAGAACAAATATTAGATGCCAATCGTAAAAAATTTTCAATAACATTTACAAACTAGAAAAAACAAAAACTTCGGTTATTCTGAAGCTTTACTGCGCTTCACGCAATCTATCAAAACAAGAAAGAATGCTGCAGGCGTAAGTTCACTTTTTCTAAATACCCAGCCGCATTTCATACTCCAATGCTAGTGTTTATGGATTTTGGTCTGCTGAATTTGAAAATAGAAGCAACAAGTTTAAGAATGTATATGTTTTCGTTGTTTTGATTTTTAAATTTTTTTCAAAATACAGTCAGCACTGTGTTTATTTTACCAATAACTATGCTATAGAGCTGGAAAACTATCGATAGTCACAGAACCGATAGTTTTCTTAACGATGGTTAAAACTATCGCCACTATCGATAGTACCATCGTTTAGTAAAAAACAAAAAAGTCTGCTGTTGTGGATTGCTTTGTAGTACGTTGGGTGTTGGCGGCTCTATAAACTCGGGAAAACTTGTAAAATTTTTTCAAATTGTGTAAAGTTTGGCTTCTAGGAATTTTGCAGCTTGATCTGCATTGTTGCTGCTTCTAATACCTTCTTTCTCTAATGGAGCATCCAATAGTGTTGTTAGTCTGGCCACAGTTCGGCTGCTATAGAGAAAAAGCCGATAATTTAGGCGATCAATCAGATATGTACACATCTCTGAGTCTTCCAAAGTTTTCATATTATTGTAGTTTTCATAGCATTTGTAGCATGTAACGTTATACTCTTAGTATAACATAGTTGGTCTAGATTGATCTTTGCACAGAGAGAGGCACGCTTTTAAAATCCGGCTCTAGCTCATCGACATTGCGTGTGGTTCTTGCTCTATATAAAAATAGTTTGACCAGCTACGCATTATATTTTAGATTAGCGTGCTAGCGACAAAAATATTTAAATAAGATATAAATAAGAAAAAACGTTAACTTCGGTTGAATCGAAGCTCTAATACCACTCACACGGAAGGAGGTGGGGTGGGAGGAGGTTGTAAAAAGTGGGCGGTATACGTTCACAAGTAGATGTGTATGAAGCGATGTAGTAGATGTGTAAGATGCCGCCATATCGAATTTCAAGTTTCAATATAGACGTTTTTCATACAAATGCATAAAAGTGAACAGTGGGTTTGTATGGGACTACCTCAAAAAGTGGGCGGGACACGCCCCTTTGTATATGTATATGAAGCGGTTGTCCATTAAAATCCACAAAATCAAATTGCAAGCTAATATTAATCTAAATGAAGGATTTTTTCATAAAAAACACAAAACTGCACGGTGGGTTTGTATGGGGGCTATCTCAAAAAGTGGGCGGGCCACGCCCAATTGTCTATGTATGTTTAGCGGCTGTCTCTTAAAAGGCACTATATCGCATTTCAACCTAATATTGACTTTAATAAAAAAGTTTTTCTTACAAAAAGTCAGAAGTGGGCCATAGGTTTGTATGGGAGTGGGCTTGGCAGGTCAATCTTGATACTCTATTAAACTACAATAAAAAGAAGTATATGTGCAAAATTTCAACTGGATAGCATAAAAATGCAAGAGATGTGCAAAAACGATAATTATTAACCGAGCATCACAACGTTATTAAGGCATGTAAAAGTACATGATCCAAGCCTGCAAAGCACTGGTAAGTAGTTTTTTTTTTTTAATTCATTATAAAGTGTTCCACAATTTGTTGAATTTCTTAACGTACTTACGTTTGTGTGTTAATACGAGGGCTGCTATTTATATTTCCCCTGCCACTCCATCAATCTTACCAGACTTCCACATGCTCATTTACACTACCTCCAATTTCATTAATATTAGAAAAATTTAAAATAAAAATGTTCTGTTTATTCAATTGCCACGAAACTTCACGTCACCCATGGGACTATTTGGAATATTTACACAAAATTTGATCAAAATCGGTTGAGCTGTTTCGGAGTTTATAGGGAACATACATACATATATACTTCCATTTTTATATATATGTATATAGATTTATATTAATAAAAATAAATAAAATTTCTAAAATAAAAGTAGCCTAAGTTACTCCTTATTACATCAGCTATCTGCCAGTGAAAGTCCCGTCAAAATCGGCCCAGCCGTTTCAGAGATTAGCAGGAAGAAACAGACAGACTGACAGACAAAAATTGTAAAAAAATTTATTTTGGTATATGTACCGTGTATACATCCATATGCATTTAGTAAAAAGCGGTTATTTTAATATTACAAACAGACACTCCAATTTTATTTATCTGTATAGATATATAGATATGCAAGTACTCTGTCTCGCTGCCCATAGCTCCCAGTAGTTCGGCAGCACCCAATTCGTATATTGGAAAACATGGCTCTTATGCCACTCTTGCAATTAGCCTCAGTCTATTGCACCTGCAGTCAATACTCTTACGTATTGGGCTGCGCCTATTTCTGTTTAAATCTGCGCCACCGGCTACTGTGCTGCGCGCAGTATTTAAACAAAACCAACATGTTGCAGGTTGTGCCAATTCCGCTGCACACCTGATCTACAATGCAAGCTTTCCTGCTGCACGTAAAAGTAAACAATTAGTTTGAAATTTGATTTGCTGGATTTTCATATACCGCTTCATATACAAATACAAATGCTCGTGGTTCGCCCACTTGAGGTATTGCCATACAAACCCACATCTTACATTTGGGGCATTATTTATGAACTGTCACAATTAAAAAAAAAAAATTGTTCAAATTAAGTTGAAATTTTTACATCTTCAAGAAACAAATTTCAATGTTATAGAATAATGGGTGGCGGTCATTCAGGAGCTTATAAAGTCAGGGTCATTCTAGCCTCATCTTCCAGTGTGGATGAAATATTCAACACCACAAAATAGATGAATTCAAATTAGTATGTAAAGTTTTGGAGCTCTTTAAAACACACACGGTTACAGTTCATCACGGATATAACCATTAATCATGGACATTTGCTGTGCCCCATTTAAAGGTTCCTAATATTATGTTACAGTGAAAGTTCCATAACTTGACCATGCGCTAACTTAACAATTTTTTTTGGTCCATTGACTACTCTATAACTTGAATAATTTTTAATTTCTTCATTTTTTCAAATTTCGATTATTCCATACATTTCTATAGATTATATGTAGGAGTATATTACCATGTGCGGGAATGAAATGTCCATTTAAACAAAATAGATGGTGTTGTATGGTATCGGCGGCCAAAAATACTTACAGTGCAGCTATCGAAGTGAAACTTTTGTCATAGACTGTAGTTAGATGACAATATGTAAAAATCGTCAAGATCGGACCACTATATCATATAGCTCCCATATAGCCGAGCAATTCGGAATGAACTCTTAGTATACCAAAACTTTATGGTTTTTTATCCGAATTTAACCAAATTTGGTACGTGTCAGTCTTAGGAGCCGCTACGTGTGCTGATCATATAGCTGTCATATAACCTACCGATTCGAAATGAACTCTTAGTATCCCGGATTTTTTATTGTTTTAGTCTTAGAAGCCTCTACGTGTGCTGACCAAATTTCATTCGGATCGGACCACTATATCATATAGCTGTCATATAACCGACCGATTCATAATGAACCCTAGTGGTCAGTCTTGTATGGAATCGGCAGCAAGAACTACTTGCAGCAGAGATATCAAAGATACATACAGAATACCAGCACAAAACATAACTACAGAAATCAACAACAACGCACAAAACACAAAGCACAAACAACAACACAACATCACATAAATTCAGACGAAAAGTTGCGAAACATGAAAAAACGTGAACTTCGGTTGAACCGAAGCTCTAATGCCATTGACATGAAATTTTAAATAGTATTGTAAAACATAAATAGGGTTTAAATAGGGGCTACCCCAAAAAGTGGGTGGTACACACCCACTAGTACATGTGAATGAAGCGTTGTAGTTGATATGTAAGATGCCGCCGTAACGAATTTCAAGTTGATATTGACGTTTTCCATACAAATGCATAAAATTGAACTGTGGGTTTATATGGGCGGGACACGCCCATTTATATATGGATATGAAGCGGTTGTCCAATGAAATCCACCAAAGCGAATTTCAAGCTAATATTAATTTAAATAAAGATTTTTTCCTAAAAAAACACAAAAATGGACAGTAGGTTTGTATGGGGGCTACCCCAAAAATTGGGCGGGCTACGTCTATTAGTCTATGTATGTTAAGCGGCTGTCGATAAAAAGGCACTATATCGCATTTCAACCTAATATTGACTTTAATAAAGCAGTTTTTCTTACAAAAAGTCAAAAGTGGACCATAGTTTTGTATGGGAGCTACCCCAAATAGTGACTACCCCACCTATTATTGTATATGTCAGGCATCCGTCCACTAAAAGTTACCATATCAATTATTAAGTTGATATGATGACTACAATAAAACAGTTTTTCATAAGTAGGAGGTGGGTTTGTATGGGTACTACCCCAAAAAGTAGGCGTAGCGGGTCAATCTAGACACTCTATTAAACTGCAATAATTAGAAGTGAGTGTGCAAATTTTCAACAGGATAGCATAAAAACTGGTCCCAATAAAATGCGCGACAACATACAGACAAACGGACAGACAGGAATATATATATACAAACTTACAAACTTTCAGACAAAATGATAATACCATTTCACACTCTGTGTGAATGGTATAAAAACATCGAGACCGCATTGCTTTATTGAAGGTAACACAAAGAACCGCAAAAATCCGCAGGTGAAATAAACAGTATTATAATCTTGAAACATTAAGTAGTATTATGAAAAATTCCAAATCTGACATCACTTTAACTTTAGCTGAATTTTACGTATTTTGGTCAATACAACACTCACAATGGCACTGGACAAAAATTAATTTTATAACAAAACCACAATAAGTTATAACATGAAAGTATCCTAAACATAAAGTTAATACCTCTTTTTTCCTTATTCATTTGAAACCGCGGCGATATCGATTGGATTAACAATTTTTTTTTTTTTTAATTTTTGGAATCAGACTTATTTTTGATGCGATTCAAACTAGAAACACAACCTGCTTAAATACTCTCTCTTTTGAAGCAATTCGTAAAGAATAGGGATGGAATAGAGCAAAAACCAGTTTACCGTTTAATTGTTTCTTGTTTTCAGAGATAGTGATGATACATTTGGTGGGAAACTTTTGACTTTGAATTTTTTATTTTTGGAATCGACCACTGTGCAACGGTACCAATACCAGTAAAGGGAAGTCAATGCGATCGTGAATGCGACAGATCGAGACAACAGATATGTCAAGCAACAGGGTGTTAAAAGCTGGAATTGTGGTAATGCTAACAGCAGTGGCAAAATAGTGAACTTTGAGGACGTCACTGGTCATAACAATGCGGCTTAAAACTCAATTCTAGGACATGCAATGCAAAGGACTAATGGGTCGCAAACAAAAATAAATATTGATTAGTTTTTCTTTGCGTGCCATCAATCCACGGTGCAGCAATTCCTAACTGCATTTGTTCGTAGAAACAATAACGACGAGAACAGCATGTGAGCATAGAAACAACAACAACGACAAACTGAACTTAACGGAGAACAACAACAAATTGAGAGTCGTTGAGAATAGTAACACACACCGACGGAAGCGACAAAGCGATGAGAGCCAGAGCGCAGTGGTTATCAACTGATAACACGAAGCGGAGAGTGTGGTGTGCATCAGCAGCCAATCGGACGACAGCCGACAACTACCAACAACAAATGAAGCAAAGCGGAGAGCGCACTAACTCACACCCGTCAAATCGATGTAAAGGCGACAACAGCAAACGACACTCATACACCGATAAAAAGAACGGTAAAAAGCACAAGTCGAGCGAAGAATAAACCGATCGGAAAAATATTTGCTGTGCTGTGGATTGAAAATATTCAGTTAAGTCTCCACACAAAATCGGGAGTCGGAACGAGAACCTTTAAACGAACAGACGCACAGTGGGCCCGAGGCGCGAGCTAGCGCTGTTTAATTCAAATTTTGAAAATGCGTTTGTCGCCAAAAAATTGTTTAATATCGATAACTAAGAGCCCAGGGATGATTGCAATGTTGCTTTTTTTTCATATTAATCGCAATTGGCACAGCTGCAGCTTTTAAAGTGATCATATGGTTTGCTGTAGGGCTGCACTACGTTTTGCATGGTGTAAGCAATTTAAAGTAAAATCTAAAATTTTTCAATTTTTATCAAGTTTTTTTTTTATTTGGAGTTCAAGGTATGTATTGTGTAAAAAAAATATTTGCGTGGACTATCTTATGTTGCTTGAAAATTGGTTGGAATTGAGCCATTATGGTATTAAGCCCCAAATTACCTTTTACAACTTTTAGTGGAGTAAAATTAATATAATGTGCATCTTTGTGATTCTAATTGTTCAATATGAAGCCTTGGAAACGCCCATTTTACAAGATATTGGTTATTTTAGGTACTATGTCGGTTTCAAAGCGAGCACTTTTTTCGGTATGGCGCCAGAAAAAGGGTAATTACGAGAGAATTATGTTTTTGCGAATATTGATGCACCAAGGCAAACAGATGAAGAAATAAAAGCCATCAAGAAAATAATTAGAAATTTCGCTGGACAACTTCTATTAAGATGGAAGAGGTCTGGAAGTCGGGTGGATCATTTTGAAAAAAAAAAAATAAGGAGTGGTTAGACACACCATTTATTTTCATTCGAAAACTAAGTTGTGCGGGCTGCCCTGGGAAATCGTTTGCAGATTGTAGTAGTGGAAGTCAAGTCCAAAAGGTTTCCGAAATATTTAAGGTTTCCTCAGGCGAAGAACTTATGGTAGCGGCCAGCAGCAGCTTATACAAAGCAGGCAAAATAAATGCTGCCAAAGTTGTAAATATGTTGAGCTCTGACACTAATAGTGTCGACAAAATAAGGACGTCGCTGGAATATGAAAATCGAAAGCCCATACCATATTCGCCAGAAAAAGCCCTTGCGCTATTCATTGAAGGGGTTTCACGAAACATACGTATAACCTTATGCGAAGCGGAGCGAAAGCCAAGAACGCTGATACTTATTCGAGTTACTACAAGAGAAGCAAAAAATAATTGTTATCTGGATGGAGTAGCTGTCACTGACACTTCAGCAGAAATTCCACTACAATCCTACAATCAAAATTATTGAAGCTTGTCCAGAAACGTCGCAGAACAATATTGCGGAAAACAATAATAAGTTGAAGGTTCGAGCCATATATATATGGTGCTGTAATGGCAGCAGTGGCAAAGATATAGTTATAATCGCTCCAACATGATCGACCAGTATTTATTCGCCATATGTCTTGTACCATTAAAATTGCTGGCAGGATCACAAACTATATGGCAGAATGTGAGACCATCTTCCACTCGGTTTTGTAGACCAATCAAAATCATATGCCAAAAAGAATCCGCCGACCTGGTACGCAAGAAAATGGAAAATATTGAGCTACAAATCTTGAAAATTGCGCCGACAAACGTAAACAATTTTGAAATTTATCACGAGTTCCACATGACAATGATTGATGGAATGATTTTCAGTGTCGTTTCTGAATCATCAACTCAGACTTGTGGAATTTGCAATGCAAAACCAAAAATTATGAACGATCTACATGTTGTGAAAATGCTTCCATAAAATCAACAATTGTACAAGTTTGGCCTCTCAACTCTGCACGCATGGATCAGGTGCTTAGAATGCATTCTTCACATATCATATAGACGGCCTATTAAAAAGTGAAAAATTCTAAAGAGTGATAAGAATGTAACCGACCAAAAAAAAAATTACTGGTTCAAAAAAGGCTGCGGGAAGAAATGTCACTGCTTGTGGACATTCCAATTGCTGGGGTTGGCACGACAAATAATGGCAATACAGCCAGAAGGTTTTTTCAGGATCCAATTTTGGCAGCTGAGATAGTCAGCGAATCATTAATATACCGATTCAGCGTGCTATCGATGGCGATCGATGGCCTCCGGTCATGAAATTGATCCGGACGCTTTTCGGAAATACGCAATGGAAACGGCACACATTTTCGTTGATTTATATCCGTGGAACTTTATGCCGTCCTCGATGCATACAATTTTATTGAACGGGGCTGTAATAATAGCTTATGTTCCACTTCCTATAGGAATGATGTCGGAAGAGGCTCTTGAAGCTAGAAATAAAGATTTCCGCAATATACGCCAGCACCACACTAGAAAAAATTTTAGGAAAAATACAATGTAGGACATTTTTAACGCTCTACTTTCCTCATCTGACTCATTTATTACATCAATAGCTAAAAGGTTTATTAGTATGTTAAGTGGCTGTGCATAAAAAGGCACCACATCGCATTTTAAAATTATATTGACTTTAATAAAGAAGTTTTTCGTACAAAAACGCAGAAGTGGGTAGTAGGTTTATATAGGGCTACCCCAAAAAGTGGGCGGGTTCCATCCATTAATGTATATGTGAAACGTCCGCCTATTATAAGCTACCATATCAATTATTAAGTTGATATTGACTGCGGTGGGTTTGTATGGGGGCTACCCCAAAAAAGTAGGCGTGGCTGGTTGATACTCTATTAAACTACAATTAAAAAAGTGTATGTACAAATTTTCAACTGGATAGCATAAAAATTATTCCCCAAAAAATTCGCAGCAACCAGACAGACAGACAGACGGACATACAGACGGACATACTAGATCAACTCGTCTCCTTTAAGGCGTTACAGACTTTCAGACAAACTGATAATACCATTTTGTTTGTTTTCAATTTCAAAGTACATATGTCTCATATTACTTCATAGTCGTGAAATTTTCCCTAATGCCAACCACATCAAGTTCGTTGGTTAATTTGTTGTACCGTTGGACTTACAATTGTTTCAATAACAAAAAAAGTTGATATTCTTCGATTTTGATTCGATAGCTTAGTACAGATAGCCAGAGTAGATTAAAGGATACATTTAAGTAGCAGCATTCAATGCAATCACAGCGAAATTTCTTGTTATACATTTAAGTTTTCATTTTGCCAAGGAATTACATACATAGTTTGCTTGATACAATTTTATTTGCGTTTTCCTGTCGGCGAATCAGTCAGTCAACTAGACCGGCTGTCAGTCGATTTGACTGAAATACTTGTATATAGTAGAGCAAGTCTCATTTATTTTTGAAGCTATGGCGTTGTCAAGGAAATGCATTAAAATCGCATAAACTCATTCGCTGTATAGTTGTCGCTCGTTCGTGGCTACCCCCAACATCCTTTTCGTTCATGCACTCGTTCACTTTGATCACCCACTCGCACCAGCACCCAGTTGACTTCCTTGCCTGGACTAAGCGAAATTGGGGTTGCCTCATCCACTTGATTTTTCGCTGGC
This sequence comes from Leucophenga montana, assembly GCA_035044765.1. NCBI lineage: Eukaryota > Metazoa > Arthropoda > Insecta > Diptera > Drosophilidae > Leucophenga > Leucophenga montana. Next base: position 24,255 of record JAWNNQ010001859.1, read on the forward strand.
ACAATATTTGATTTTCTTTTGATGCTATTAGTTCTCGCTTTTTCCTGCTGTTATAGCTTTTCAACATCTTCATTTTATTTCTTTCTTTCCGCTGAATTGCGCAGAAACCAAACAAGCGGACCACCAATTTCTCTTCTACTTATCCTAAAGACAGTCAGGAACTGTAGGTAATCTCAATCACTTGCAAATTTATATTGCCTTCGTGGCATTGCTGCTATTAAACTTTTTTAAATGAAATTGAGAAAATGTATTTTTCCAGCACCGCGCTTTTGATTTGAGACTTTTTACTCTTGGTTTAACTGCATTCAAACTTGACTTGCATCTTGACACAGCCAGCTACACTCAAGAGCTACTCATGGACGCAATTGGAGCATTTTATAGCAGAAAATGTTCTTGAGCGCTTGCGTCGCTTTGGAGAATTAAATTTAAACAATCATTGCACCATTCATATTTATAAATTGTACTCATCCTAAACTCAATTGATGCTGAATTCTCTTGAGTGCATCACTTTCAAGAATTAGTTTTAGCGTGCATAGTTTGCAGTAATTTGAGAAATAATAATTTTTACTCGTATAAGAAGAATACTGGGTGTGGTGTCGTTTACAGAAGTGGAAAATTAGTGATTGTCATTCTCTTGGGAATGGAAAAAAAAACGATTCTTTCCCAAGCAGCTCACAGAAGTCATTTAGAACACGTATCGCCTGGGTAAGCCACGTAACTTCCGTGGTGAGCAAATTATGGGTTGGTGCCCTAGGATTGGTTCCCGTATCTACAAAAAAACACATTTAGTAGTCGCAGAGGATGCAGCCAAAGATGAACTTTATGAGCGTCTCGAACGTCTCTACGATCGCTGCACTGATCACGATATCAAAATCGTGGTTGACGATTTCAACGCCAAAATTGGGAAGAAAGGAATCTTTGGCCCAACAGTCGAAAAAATTTAGACATCATCATCCAGCTATGGAGAGAGGTTAACCGACTGATGTGGTTTAAAAGAACATCTAAACATGTAATTAAAAAAAAATAAAAAAAAAAACAAGGAAAAGCGTTAACTTCTGTAGAACCGTCGCCTTAACACCATTAATTATTCCCGATTCATTTTAAACAGTTCTGCGGCAACTTATAGTCAAGGAAACAATTGAGTCATTACCTTAAAAATCAAATGGCATTTAGTATGTCAAGATTTACCCGAGTTCCAATATTTGTTTTTACAATACTGCTGTCATCAATTTTTATAACCTCATGAAAATGGAAACATGATAAATGCGATTCTAGTGTAACGACAGTATTATCGAAATATACATTTTGAATGCTTCAGACTTATATATTGTATCGTTTTAATAAACATATTTGTTTATAAATACGACACACCGATGAAAATTTAATAGAAAAGTACGAACCATTTAATGGCAAAGAGGTCGATACCAAAGATTTACCCGAAGAACCGAAATTGCATGCTGTAGAACAATATGATGTGTCATTTGATATGTCAATCAACCGGTCTCGTTGCAAAGGGGAGAAGTCAGGCTCCACTGCAGTGTTGCCAACATGACGAAAATAAAATTCCTCCGGCCGTGAGAGCCTCAGTACACTTACTGTCTGGATATGCCTTGTAGTAATAGATATCCGATTACAATTCTTATTTATTTATTTATTTGGTTCTAGTTGATTATTTGATTTTTATTCATAAATTTTATTTGTATATATTTCGTTGGTTTTGCAGTAATCGATGAGCATAGATTGACTTCAGATCATTGGTTATAAGAACGTTTAATTACATTTTCGGCATCGTTGTTTGTGAATGATTATACATTTTTTTCTTTTGAATTTACACTTATAAGTAACGTTTGGCCACAATAATCGTTTGCTATTACAGGGTTTCCAATATGGACGGGTAGATTCTTACAGTTCATAGCGACCATGTTTGTTTTTTATTTTTCGAACACTAAAAAGTAATCACCAAATCGAACAACACACGTGCAAATGGTAAAATATCATTAAAAAAAATGGGTGTTCTATTGTGGCACGCATTTACGGTTTACAATGTCGTCCTTCAAAGTCGACTGTTCAATGTTTGGTGGCCTAATTCAAGTCGACTGATTCAGCGAAAAGTCAGTCAAGAAAATGCAAGATCTGCCTAAACATCGGTTCTGTCCATTAGAGAGTGCAGGAGATTCTGAGGCAGTCAAGTCGGCACCGCGACCAAGAATTAAAATGTTTTGCATTGGGCCGCATAAAATCCAAATGGCCCAGCAGCTGAAGGAAAACGATCACTATATCAAATTTTCAGTTGATATTGCAGTGGGCGCTTCAATTGTTTGTGGCTACCCCATAAGGTGAGGGATCACACCTTTTGATATGTACATGCAACGTCTTTTCATAAGAAGCTACCAATAAAATTTTTATGGAGATATTGACAGCAATAAAAAAATGTTCATACAAAAAGTGCAAACTGGGCGAGTGACTTGTATGGGCTTGTATGGAATCCTATAAAAAATTAAACAAATTTTCCAACCCAAATTATCAACATTTTTTTTTGAAGTGGAACTTCTTTAGCATCGTTGTGATTTGAAAATTCGATGAAACGAAAAAGCGACAGTTATGTTAGGTTAGGTTAGGATGGCCAACATGGGTAAACCCCACATTGTCACTTAGGCCAGCTTAAACCCCTTGTGATACCATATATGTTTCCTACTTGAACTGCAGCTACTCTGAGAACTACTTTGTCAGTGTCAAGAACGTCGAAATCTGTTTGATATTTTTTCCGAAATCTCAGTTAGGTTATACAGAAAGGGGCGCCCTAGTAACGCCAATCTCTTCCTACTATGTGCCGGGCAATGACAGAAGAAGTGCTCGACCGTCTCCTCCTCGTCGGCATTTCCACAGCTTCTGCAGAAGTCCCAGGAGTTCAACCAAAGCCTCGCGGCTTGTCTATTGTGCAGTGGCCTGTGAGGGCTCCCACAATAGCAGCTACCTGATCTTTCTTGTGGTGGAGAAGTGTTATTTTTCTTTTAAGGTTGTATTTTGGCCAGGTGAGTCTTGAGATTCTGCACGTACTAAGGTTGCACCATCTATTGTTTGCTGTACCTATTATCTCTGTTGAGATCTGTAGTTTAAAAGTAGCCATGGATATACCTACTGTGGCTTTCCCTGGAAGGATATCAGCAGTGGTACCCTCTCTGGCTAGTTTATCCGCTTCATAATTTCCCTCTATATTTTGGTGACCAGACACCCAGATGAGATGTATAACGTAGTGTTTGGCAATCTCGTTAAGAGATTTACGGCACTCCGTTGTGGTTTTGGTGTTTGAGCTAAAGGAGTTCAGCGCTTTCAGGGCAGCTTCACTGTCCGAGAAGATAAACACATTTTCTTGTGTGTGTAAGTATAGCCTAAGGAGATGCGTAGCTTCCTGAATAGCTAGCATCTCCGCCTGATAAACGCTACAATGATCGGGCAGTCTAAATGATTCTCTAATCCTCTGATCTGGTGAAAATACTCCTCCTCCTACCCGACCATCCAGCTTAGAGCCGGCAGAAAAGATATTAATAGAATTTTCTCTGTAGTGCTGAAGGTTGTACAATTGTTGTCTGGTGGGTATAATGACATCATACTTTATACCTAAGTTAGTGTTTTGTATACAGTAATCCATATTTGATGGTATATTTCTTTGTAATTGTAATCTCCTCGAGTGTCCGAAGGAGTTACTATGCCAAGCTGAAGATTCTCGCAGTCTAAAGGCTGTAACTATTGCCCTCTCTCTCTCGCAATGAGATCAAGTGGAGCAATACGTTTAGTGCATCCGTCGGTGTGGTACGTAACGCTCCACGGAGAGAGTACAAATCTTCTGACCGATGCCCCTCCTAGTTGCAAATTCACAGCTCTGCTGGTTAGCATTTTGTGAATAAGAACCACCAGAGACGCATCGACCCCAACATCCGTCAGAGCCCTGGTGAAAGCGACTAAGAATGCAGCTAGGGCAAATTCCTTTTGCTCTATTGATTTCTCGACATCGTGTACCAGGAAATGCAAGGCTGTTTCTGTTGATTTACCTTTACTATGCGCATGCTGAACGCGAAGGATTAACTGTGCTTCTTATATGAGCGTCTAAGAGTTTTTAATAGAAAGGAAGCTAGACTAATTAGCTTAAAGTCCTTGGGTTCGGCGTGAGAAGCTTTACCTGCCTTTGGTATAAAAACTACTTTGACCTACTTCCACTTTCATGGAATATGATTAAGGCTGAGACAGCTCTTCAAAATTATGTCCAACCAAGGTAGGTAAGTAAATCAATAGCCCAACATTTTTTTTTCCTACTTTTTATCTTTGATGTGAGTACGGGAGAGACTCCTTTCCCCTGCATTTCTACATTGATTTGATCCGAATTCTCTGGGGAGTGAGAATCTAGTAGCAAGTCTAGCGTTTCTTTACTAGAATCTGTCCATTCACCTGTTGGGTGCATTAGGTACCCCATCGAGACTTGTGTCTTGGAGAGGACTTTCCTTAGCCGGGATGCCTCAGTGGAGGTTTCTATATTGCTACAGAAATTTGTCGTTTAGCTTTTCTTGTCTCCTTCTTGTATAAGTTTAGTTTTATCTTATATACATTCCATGAGGCATCTTGGTCTGTATATTTTGCCTGATTAAAAAGCTTCCTATAGCCTTTTTTCAAATCATCCAGATTCTTAGGGACAAGCCTTCTTTAGGGCCCTCGAGCAGCTATTATTGAAAACATAGACCAGGTTTTCTAGTTGTTCCACATTTCTTCGTTCATAAGGTGGTTCATGTCTTAGTGTTCTTTTCAATGTTTTCGTATACATTTCCCAGTTAGTCTTTTTAATATTAATACTTCTTTCAGGTTTTGGCAACTTTTGCGACAGACAGTATAATACATATCTGTGGTCAGAAAAGGCGTGTTCATTCAAAACTTTCCATGAGATAATTTTATCGAAAAGGTTATCTGATATCAGTGTGATATCTAGTACCACCTTACGATTTTTAGTAATGAAAGTAGGGTTATTATCTTTATTACATATATATAGGTTAGTGGGTAGTATATAATCATACAATAACTCACCACGCTCATTGGTAGTGGTACTTCCCCATTGTGTGTGGAGGGCATTCGAATCACCTTCTAGGACTATGTTATGGTTTTTCCTTCTGCTCTCTCTGACCAGTTCTTGCATCTATGCAGGAGGTACAGGGTCTGGGTCATCGTGGGCCAGATAAAATGAGGCCATTCTATAGTGTGTGCCCCTATCTCAAGGCTGATCATTGTTAGATCTCCACTACTAAATTTTGGGAGTAGAAAGGTGTTAAGATGCGACTTCGCTAAAATACACGAACGGATAATTCCCTTACCTTTGGTATACTGTAGGGTAAACATATTATTTGTAAAGAGGCCACATATCCGTTCTCCATGAATCCTTCGCCTTTTGTGAGGTGCAGTATGAGTGCAGCTGATGCTGCTTTACAATGATGCAGGTATATATGGAGGACCCGCATCTCCATTCTTCCTTCCCCTCTCCACCGTCAGGGTCAATACACCGTCCTCATCAACCTCAATAAGGAAGATTGGCGCGCCTTCGTCGTACAGGTGACCAATGTCCGATCCCAGGTCTGACGAGGCGTAACCGCTCTTGTCTTTTTCTGACTCTTGCTCTTCCTCCTCCATCTCCTCTCATTGCTAGGTTTTCTGCCGCTGACGTATCTGTTTTATAAACTTTCAGCTGCACATTATCGATCCCAAAGCTGATCCTGCCTCCATATTTAGCTAGTGGCTCGAGGCTTTCTTTGTTTAGGAGAATAAGCACTTGTGTAGTGGCCCTCTTATTATTCTCCTCCAACTTCACCACCTTCCAATTGTGTGTTGGGAGGTTCGCATTGAAAACTCTAAACATTTGGAGCATTTTCTCCGGATCTGTAGGCTCTGACGGTATCCATGCTCTAGCCCTCGGGAATGTCCCTTCCAACTTAGCACCGGGATAAACTTCTCCCACCTTAGCCACTGCGGCCTTGTGTAGGGCAGCTGACCTCTCATCATCGCATGCAATGATTTTTATGTTGCCCTGATACCATCTTGTTATTATCAGAATATTTTGGTGCCGGGCCTGGGCTCTCTAGCATAACTTCGAGCGCCACTTTAGCCAACGCCCTCGTGACCCACTTCCATTGGTGACGTGGGATCCTTCCCGCTTCGTCATTTTTATCTATGACTCCTAGAATTTTGTGCTCCTTAGCTATCTCCGCGAAGGATTTAACCCATGGGGTGCCACTGGTCTTGGCTCTCTTAGGCACTGCCAGTTGACTTTCCTCCATGGATCGCTGTCTCTTGTTGGCGTTGTTCGCTCCATATAATTTTATATCGATTTTATGCAGATGTCTTCCTTTATATTTTGGAAGTCCTCTTTGGAAGTCTGGTCTTCCTTAATAGGAGCAGTAGCATGTCGCTTGAGTATGCGACATGCTACGCGACGGTCAGCATTGTTAGCTTTCTTCGGGTCGGGTCGAACGAAGTTTTTGGCCCGTCCACTCACTAACTTGCCGTCCTTGGGCAGACTACTAGCAGAGGGACCAATCGCAATACGCTGCTTGGTGGAATCTCCTCTAGTAGAAGCCTTTGGGGGTAAGAAGTTTTCGCCAGGCCTCCCTACGCTCTTCGAGGAGCTACAACTCAGTTCTGCTGTAGCTCTAGCGCGCATATCGGTACTTGTTGTACCTTCCGGTTGTTTTTTGGGAGTATCGGACTCCCCTTTCTTCGGTGTTGAAGAGTTGTTGTTGTTTTTCTTATTTATTGTTACATTCTCCATAGTAAATCGCTCAGCCTGGCCACCCAAGAAACCATCTCACTAGCTTCTTGGATTCATCAGACGAAAAAAAAAAAAATTCCACTTAAAATCATAGGAATTTTATCGTAATCCTTTTTAAGAATTCGCGATACTTCAAGACGGTACTTGAACAAGTTTTCGTGTATGAACTCAATGATTGACAATCACATATTTCTCCAACTTTCGAAAGCAGAAATGACAATGGTTCCAGTTGTTTGGCATTAATTTCTATTTGTGGAGTAACAACACGGGTTTTGTCGTTTACGTTATGATAAATTGCTACTCCACCTGCTCTCGTATGTGGTATTTTATAATGAACAACAATATCAAAATTTGGAATTTCTACGATGTTATCATTATTCATCCACGTCTCGGAAAGAACAAGATAATTAGACGATGATGCTATTCTGTCTAATTGTAAATCTTGTGCATGAGCTCCTAAACTTTGGCAGTTGAAGATAAACAGTGATATACTTTTCCTTGTATTTAAAAAATCAAATAATAAATTTTCAATCGTTTCGAGTCGATTTAGGTTTAGCCTTTGAAATTCGGCTCGCAATGCAAAAAAATAAAACAAGTGAATGGTACACCACGTTGTTTATGACACATTTTCTGAAGGATTTGTTGTACGCAGGCGCAAAGACACGTGATAGCATACGTATAAACATATATACGTACAGCGCTTGGGCCGAAGGAAGTATTACGCATATACGACACCTTTTATTTCGGTTCGGTTCGGTAGTACGAAGGGCCACACAACACACATATACACAACCCAGCATTGTATACATGAGTACTTGTGTTGGCTCCTCCATAGCCTCCACACTCTAGTAAAGACAAGAGTGAGGTGACGACTAAAGCCCGAACAAAGAGGAGACGAAGATTACAGAAAACACTGTATACTTGTAATCTATCTCATTCTCTCGCAGGCTAAATCCTACTATGAATATGTTTGTCGCTTTTTACTGTCGCTTTTTCGTTTCATCGAATTTTCAAATCACAACGGTGCTAAAGAAGTTTCACTTAAAAAAAAAAAAATGTTGATAATTTGAGTTGGAAAATTTGTTTAATTTTTTATAGGATTCCATTCAAGCCCATATTGAGCATCGTGATTGCTACATTGAAATCCTCGTGATTTAAAAAATGAAAAGCAATACAAATTAAAAATCATTTTATCTATTGTGGCTTTTTATTAATTAAACCAAAACTTTTAATCTTAAGTCTGACTATCTGAAATTACATCTTCCCGCCTCAATTCCCAAGATTTTTTTAAGAAATACTTTTTCTGTTACGAGTGCATAATGATTAAGGCTATATCCAACACTCTCCTTTGGTTTTTTATGTCATTTTAAACCAATCCTCTCTAGAAAATGAAACCGAAATGGAGATATTCCAGTAACTGATTGTGGTTTCCTGTAGTTTTGAATTACTTCCAAGGAATAGTAGTAAATATATGCCACTTGATCAATCATGGGAAGGATAATGTGGGATATACATGTACCAAACACTATTCGAGAGTTTGAGAGATAGTTGCAAGTAGGCTTTCATCAAGAAGGTTTTATTATTTGATATAAATAAATAACAAAGAAACCTTGGAATCAAGTCTCAATGAAACATCATACAAGCACATTATAAATCAATTTAAAAAGTTTTCTCTACTTGATAGATTGTTGCAAATTAAAAAAGTAGCTTTGAAAAATAAAAATGTCTTCTAGGAAGAACTAGGACAAAGAAAGAAGCGAGGATATGAACTAGCTGGCTTCATTCAACGGATAATGCCAAACGGTACGATGCCAAAAGTTCGAAAAACAGTTGGACAGAGCAATGGACCAAACAGTAAACCAAGGGCTACCCCAGGACGTGGTAAAGCTGCCGGTGATGAAAAGTTAAGTGGAGCCTGTTGACAGAAACGGTGACCAAGCTATGAAACAAGGGCGACCCGAGGGCGTGCTCTAGCTGCCGGAGGTGAAATGTTAAGCGGAGCCTGTCGATAAAACCAGCGACCAAGCTGTGAACCCATGGCGACCCGAGGACGTGGTAAGGCTGCCGGAGATGAAATGTTAAGCTGTGACTGTCGACAGAAACGGGGTTCAAGCAGTGAAACCAGGGCGATCGGAGGACATTATGTGCCTGCTGGAAGTGAACAATTAAGCGGAGTTTATCGACAGAACCGGGCACCAAGCAGTGAACTCATACTTAAAGTTACACCATCAAAACGTATTAAACAAGGAAAATCAAAGGCTGGAGGAGGACGAAAAGTTAGTAAATTTGTTCCCAGTTTTCAGCGACGGTGTGATCGAGACAAAAGTTTGCAGTCACAGACCCACGGTAAACGATGTCGAAATCCATGTGCTATTCAAGGTGGTAGTGACAACCCAGCCAACTGCTTTCACCGCGAAAAATCAAATCCTTCCAAAACAACAGAAAGAGGAAAAATAACACACACAATGATTATCTAAGCCCCACTCACAATAATACACCCAATTATGATAAATGTGGTCCGACGATGATTCGGATATTTCGGAACTTGAGAACTAATTGGCTGAGTAAACGGAAAACTATTCAAAATTTAGTTTATAGTTTGTAGAGTTGATGTATGCATTGAAAATGTTTTGAAATGAAAGGCCCTTTGCACCACTACATCAATCCAAATAATTTTTCATAATTTATGCGTTCTTGTGAAACTAAATAGTAACCATGGTGTCATGACCAAGTGATAGCGCCTTAATCCTCCTCCGTGTAGCGCATGTTTCCGTTGTCACATTCGCAGCGTATGGGTCTGGCCAGATCCCGATATTTATTTATTTAGATTTAGGTAAGATTTATATTTGCATTGCTAATTTTAATTTATTGTTTGTAAAGTGCATTAATTGTTATTATTAAAGTTTACATTAATTTTCTCATTTCGAATTTAATAATTTAATGGTTTTGTTTGGAGTGTTGAGGTCTACTCAATGTACACTAATCAATTTAACTTGTTTGTTGAAGAATGAAAGCAATTTTGCTAAATGTATGCAACTTTTTGCTTCCTTTAACTCATTTTTTCTATATAATATACTCGTGATATATATATCCTTTTTGTTTTGTTTTTTTGTTATGAAGCTAATAGCTGCTGCTGAATTAATTTTAACAGTTTACGAAACAAACGTCTAAGTAAAAAAATATATACATGCTTGTTAATAGTTTTGCCATATAGTATCTCCATGTAAATGTTAATGTATATTCATGTATTGTATTGTGTTCAATGTAGTACGTGTTTAAATTCTCCATCATCGAATCGATCATTCACTCTGTAGGCCGTGCGTTAGTGCTGGCAATTTAACTCTCGATTCGCAGCACTCAGCAACTTTAGTAGTAGAAAATCTGTCCGGTCTTTTGATTTTTACGTTCTTCCAGTTTGCGCTTGATTTCTCGCTGGCGCTCGACTTTCTTAAGCGCGCGAGTTACATATAAGAATTTGTTGTCGCCCAGTGGCTTGCCGTGTAACCCAACGACGGCGGTCAGTGCCGATTGTGGATTCTCGAATGCAACGAATCCAAATCGGCGCGACCGGCCCTCCTCATCAAGCATTAACTTGTGACTGGTAATGCGTCCATACGGCTCAAACATTTCCCGCAAATGTTCTTCGGTAAACTCGTCACTTAGATTTTTCACATACAGATTTTTAAAATGAGTAGCCTTCTCTTGTTCACGATCACGACGCGGTATGAACTTCTCGACATGCACCTTTTGGTTGTTGCACAGCATGCCATTGACCTTTTCGATGGCAGCACGTGCTGCTTCCTCAGACTCAAAGTGCACAAAACCGTAACCACGCGAATTGCCGTCCTCATCCTTTGCAATGTTAAAGTTGAGTATCTTGCCAAAAACCGAGAATGTATCGTAGACTCCCTTATTGTCAATGGAGCGTTCCAAGTTCTTGATATAGATCTTGCCGCTGTCGGGCCAGTTATTGCTGCTGCTGCTGACTGTTGGCTACGGAAACACCGGCGCCACCGGCGTCTGATGAAAGTGACGCCAGTGAATTCAAATTACCGCCGCTCAAAGCTGCACGACCGTATCTGCTTAGCACAGATGCTGCAGCCAAATGATTGCTGGCGGCATGTCCACCGCGGTGATGACCCAATTGTCCGACAACAGCGTGATGGTGCAGCTGCTGCTGATGATGCGCGGCAGCTGCGGCCGCTGCAAGCAGATGATGATTTAATTGTTGTGGATGATAGTTACCCGGATTGCATCGGAACATCATAGAGTTCACAAACATTATGGGGCTGTTGTGGAGCGTGGTGGCGGCGAGTATGGAGCTGCTGTAAGAATTTTTGTAATAGCTGAGAATTTTGGCGTTGTCTTACAGAGCTTCGATGTAACACGTCTCGATTGCGCGGTTGCTAATGGCGTGCGGTGCTGTGCGGGCTGATTATGATCGTGCTTTCGTGGTGCTTTTTAACGTATTTTATTTTTCTTTGATATTTTTTCGTGTCTACTTGTCTGTGTATGAAATTTATTTATAAACTTAATTGTGTTTGTGTACGTTTATGACAAAAAAATAAAAGGAATAAATTATTGATGACAAAAAGTATGATATTTAAAAATTAGTTAAAGGCTACAATATATTCATTGCAGAGAGAGTACCACACTATTGCGCTCACAGAGCCCAATTCAAAAAATGTAAAAGGACAAAAATAAAACTACTCGTACGTTAGTATGTTAGTATGTTTGTCTGTTTAGCAAGAGAGGGTAAACAAACAAACGGAGAAAGTCAAAAGAAAGAATAGAGAAAAAAAAAGACGCTGTTAGTAAATATTTAAACTTGAACAAAGAAAATTATCATTATAAACGCGATCTTTATATTACACAATCAAAACGTTAAACTTTAAACAATTTAGTAAAATATATTCTAAGAAAATTATAACTTCTTTTAAGAGAGGGTTCAGTGAGAGAACTGTGACCGTTCACACACATACGCATACACTTGTATTTATACTTATATGGAAAACAAAAAAAAAAAAAAAGAAATCGTCTCAAAAATTCACACATTTATCATAATTTGTTGATTGGGCATTTCCCTTATCCTTGGCTAATCTTGGTCCAATGTAACAGGTTTCATACCGATCGAAGACTATTTCTAGGGGATCACATAGATTGACGTTTCATCAGCTGTGAACCCAAGGCTACCCTAGGACGTGATGTGCCTACTGAAGGTGAACAATTAAGCGGAACATGTCGACAGAACCGGGAACCAAGCTGTGAACCTATACTTAAAGTTACACCATCAAAACGAATTAAACAAGCAAAACTAGGAGGAGGGCGAATAGTTAATAAAGTTGTTCCCAGATTGGAGCGAGGGTGTGATCGAGACAACAGTTTGGAATCACAGACACACGGTAAACGATGTCGAAATCCATGTGCGATTCAAGGTGGTAGTGACAACCCAGCCAACTGCTTTCTTCGCGAAAAAACAAATACTTCCAAAAAAACGGAAAGAGAAAAAATAACACAATTCAGCCCCACTGATACTAATACACCCAATTATGATAAATGTGTCCGACGATGATTCCGATATTTCGGAATTTGAGAACTAATTGGCTGATTAAACGGAATTCTATTTAAATGTATGCATTGAAAATGCTTTGAAATGAAAGGTCCTTTTCAACATAACGTCAATCCAAATAATTCGTCATAATTTATGCGTTCTTGTGAAACTAAATAGTAACCATGATGTCATGCCCAAGTGATAGCGCCTTAACCCTCCGTTTAGCGCATGTTTTTTCGTCACATTTGCATCGCATGTGTCTGGTTATGCCACAAAAATACTTTTTTTTCGCACGGTGCAACAATGGCCATTTTATCAATGGTAGAATTTGTATATGTGTATATGAAGCGGTTGTCCACTAAAAGCCACCAAATCGATTTCAAGGTAATATTGATTTAAATAGAGATTTTGTTCATAAAAAATCACAAAAGTGGGTGCTGGGTTTGTATGGGTGCTATCCCAAAAAGTGGGCGGGACACGCCCACCACATTGCATTTCAACCTAATATTGACTTTAATAAAGAAGTTTTTCGAACAAATCAGAAAAGTGGGCAAAAGGTTTGTATGGGATCTACCTAAAATAGTGAGCGGGCTCTACCTATTAATGTATATGTGAAGCTCCCATCCACTAGAAGCTACCTTATCAATTATTAAGTTGATATTGAATACAATAGAGAAAAAGATGTGGGTTTATATGGGATTACGTCAAAAAGCGGGCGGCACACGCCCATTTTTATATGTATATGAAGCGGTTGTCCACTAAAATCAATAAAATCAAATTTAAAGGTAATATTGATTTAAATTAATAATTTTTTCATAAAAAACACACAATTACTAGGTGGGTTTGTATGGGGGCTACCTCAAAAAGTGGGTGGGTCATGCCCATTTGTCTATGTATGTTAAGCGGCTATCTATAAAAAGGCATCATGTCGCATTTCAACCTTATATTGACTTTAATAAAGAAGTTTTTCTTACAAAAACACATAAGTGGGTAGTATGTTTGTATGGTGGCTGCCCCAAAAATTGGGCGGGCCACGCCCGTTAGTGTTAAGCGGCTGCCCATAAAATGGCACCACATTCTATTTTAAACTAATATTGACTGCAATAAAGAAGTTTTCATACAAAAAGTAAAAAGTGGGGGCTACTCCAAAAAGTACGGCGTGGTGTGTCAATCCTGATGCTCTATTAAACTGCAATAAAAATAAGTGTTTGTGCAAAATTGCAACTGGATAGTATAAAAATTGGGCCCCAAAAATGCGCAACAACATACAGGCTGACAGACATACAGGCGACATTGCCAGATCTACTCATCTCGTCGAGCTGATCAAGAATATATATACTACGATGGCTCCTTTAATGCGTTACAAACTTTCAGACAAACTGATAATTCCATTTCACACTATGTGTGAATGGTACAAAAATGCATAAAAATATATTATAAAATTCATTATCGACATTACATATACCCGGCTCTGTCGACAGGATCCGCTTAATTGTTCACCTTCAGTAGGCACATCACGTCCTAGGGTAGCCTTGGGTTCACAGCTGATGAAACGTCAATCTATGTGATCCCCTAGAAATAGTCTTCGATCGGTATGAAACCTGTTACATTGGACCAAGATTAGCCAAGGATAAGGGAAATGCCCAATCAACAAATTATGATAAATGTGTGAATTTTTGAGACGATTTCTTTTTTTTTTTTTTTGTTTTCCATATAAGTATAAATACAAGTGTATGCGTATGTGTGTGAACGGTCACAGTTCTCTCACTGAACCCTCTCTTAAAAGAAGTTATAATTTTCTTAGAATATATTTTACTAAATTGTTTAAAGTTTAACGTTTTGATTGTGTAATATAAAGATCTCGTTTATAATGATATTTTTCGTTGTTCAAGTTTAAATATTTACTAACAGCGTCTTTTTTTCTCTATTCTTTCTTTTGACTTTCTCCGTTTGTTTGTTTACGCTCTCTTGCTAAACAGACAAACATACTAACGTACGAGTAGTATTATTTTCGTCCTTTTACATTTTTTGAATTGGGCTCTGTGAGCGCAATAGTGTGGTACTCTCTCTGCAATGAATATATTGTAGCCTTTAACTAATTTTTATATAGCATACTTTTTGACATCAATAATTTATTCCTTTTATTTTTTTGTCATAAACGTACACAAACACAATTAAGTTTATAAATAAATTTCATACACAGACAAGTAGACACGAAAAAATATCAAAGAAAAATAAAATACGTTAAAAAGCACCACCAAAGCACGATCATAATCAGCCCGCACAGCACCGCACGCCATTAGCAACCGCGCAATCGAGACGTGTTACATCGAAGCTTTGTAAGACAACGCCAAAATTCTCAGCTATTACAAAAATTCTTACAGCAGCTCCATACTCGCCGCCACCACGCTCCACAACAGCCCCATAATGTTTGTGAACTCTAATGACGTTCCGATGCAATCCGGGTAACCATCATCCACAACAACTAAATCATCATCTGCTTGCAGCGGCCGCAGCTGCCGCGCATCATCAGCAGCAGCTGCACCATCACGCTGTTGTCGGACAATTGGGTCATCACCGCGGTGGACATGCCGCCAGCAATCATTTGGCTGCAGCATCTGTGCTAAGCAGATACGGTCGTGCAGCTTTGAGCGGCGGTAATTTGAATTCACTGGCGTCACTTTCATCAGACGCCGGTGGCGCCGGTGTTTCCGTAGCCAACAGTAGCAGCAGCAGCAATAACTGGCCCGACAGCGGCAAGATCTATATCAAGAACTTGGAACGCTCCATTGACAATAAGGGAGTCTACGATACATTCTCGGTTTTTGGCAAGATACTCAACTTTAACATTGCAAAGGATGAGGACGGCAATTCGCGTGGTTACGGTTTTGTGCACTTTGAGTCTGAGGAAGCAGCACGTGCTGCCATCGAAAAGGTCAATGGCATGCTGTGCAACAACCAAAAGGTGCATGTCGAGAAGTTCATACCGCGTCGTGATCGTGAACAAGAGAAGGCTACTCATTTTAAAAATCTGTATGTGAAAAATCTAAGTGACGAGTTTACCGAAGAACATTTGCGGGAAATGTTTGAGCCGTATGGACGCATTACCAGTCACAAGTTAATGCTTGATGAGGAGGGCCGGTCACGCCGATTTGGATTCGTTGCAGTTCGAGAATCCACAATCGGCACTGACCGCCGTCGTTGGGTTACACGGCAAGCCACTGGGCGACAACAAATTCTTATATGTAACTCGCGCGCTTAAGAAAGTCGAGCGCCAGCGAGAAATCAAGCGCAAACTGGAAGAACGTAAAAATCAAAAGACCGGACAGATTTTCTACTACTAAAGTTGCTGAGTGCTGCGAATCGAGAGTTAAATTGCCAGCACTAACGCACGGCCTACAGAGTGAATGATCGATTCGATGATGGAGAATTTAAACACGTACTACATTGAACACAATACAATACATGAATATACATTAACATTTACATGGAGATACTATATGGCAAAACTATTAACAAGCATGTATATATTTTTTTACTTAGACGTTTGTTTCGTAAACTGTTAAAATTAATTCAGCAGCAGCTATTAGCTTCATAACAAAAAAACAAAACAAAAAGGATATATATATCACGAGTATATTATATAGAAAAAATGAGTTAAAGGAAGCAAAAAGTTGCATACATTTAGCAAAATTGCTTTCATTCTTCAACAAACAAGTTAAATTGATTAGTGTACATTGAGTAGACCTCAACACTCCAAACAAAACCATTAAATTATTAAATTCGAAATGAGAAAATTAATGTAAACTTTAATAATAACAATTAATGCACTTTACAAACAATAAATTAAAATTAGCAATGCAAATATAAATCTTACCTAAATCTAAATAAATAAATATCGGGATCTGGCCAGACCCATACGCTGCGAATGTGACAACGGAAACATGCGCTACACGGAGGAGGATTAAGGCGCTATCACTTGGTCATGACACCATGGTTACTATTTAGTTTCACAAGAACGCATAAATTATGAAAAATTATTTGGATTGATGTAGTGGTGCAAAGGGCCTTTCATTTCAAAACATTTTCAATGCATACATCAACTCTACAAACTATAAACTAAATTTTGAATAGTTTTCCGTTTACTCAGCCAATTAGTTCTCAAGTTCCGAAATATCCGAATCATCGTCGACCACATTTATCATAATTGGGTGTATTATTGTGAGTGGGTCTTAGATAATCTTTGTGTGTGTGTTATTTTTCCTCTTTCTGTTGTTTTGGAAGGATTTGTTTTTTCGCGGTGAAAGCAGTTGGCTGGGTTGTCACTACCACCTTGAATAGCACATGGATTTCGACATCGTTTACCATGTGTCTGTGACTGCAAACTGTTGTCTCGATCACACCGTCGCTGAAAACTGGGAACAAATTTACTAACTTTTCGTCCTCCTCCAGCCTTTGATTTTCCTTGTTTAATACGTTTTGATGGTGTAACTTTAAGTATGAGTTCACTGCTTGGTGCCCGGTTCTGTCGATAAACTCCGCTTAATTGTTCACCTCCAGCAGGCACATAATGTCCTCCGATCGCCCTGGTTTCACTGCTTGAACCCCGTTTCTGTCGACAGTCACAGCTTAACATTTCATCTCCGGCAGCCTTACCACGTCCTCGGGTCGCCATGGGTTCACAGCTTGGTCGCTGGTTTTATCGACAGGCTCCGCTTAACATTTCACCTCCGGCAGCTTTACCACCTCCTTGAGTAGCCCTGGGTTCTA